>LPNX011079243.1:123298-138140 GCA_001517045.1 Pseudotsuga menziesii
GACTGGGGTCAATCTCCTAGGACATGTCCCTTTGGGGATTTTCAGGTAGAGCTGTATGGATAGAGTGCTAAGTATTGAACCTGGGCCAGTTGTAGTAAATTTCCGATAATCTACTTTTAGACCACAACCCAACTGGAAATGGACAGAAATATTACCATCATCTAGCATGAAAACAAGGACTTGACTTCAGAATATATAAACCATTAGCTACTAATTCCACTCTTACAGAAAACCCTGAGAGCACAAATCCTACGAACAATTTGCCACTTTGGGAACAACTAGGTATCTGATCAACAATACCAGATACCAAACTCTAGCTCTCCATTCTTGTCTAATTTAAGAAAAGAAATTATAAACAATGGATAGAGTGTGCTACGTATTGAACCTGGACCAGTTGTAGAAAAATCCCAATAATCTACTTCTCGACCACAACCCAACTGGAAATGGACAACAGAAATACTACCATCATCTAGCATGAAAACAAGGACTTGGCTTTAGAATATACAAACCATTAGCTACTAATTAATTCCACTCTTACAGAAAACCCTGAGAGCACACAAATCATATGAACAATTTGCCACTTTGGGGAACAACTAGGTATCTGATCAACAATACCAAACTCTAGCTCTCCATTCTTGTCTAACCTAAGCCAAGATATTATAAACTAGAAATCCTGTAAAACCTGTAATATATTTTATTGATAATATAATTTTACAAAATAAAAAAGACCCAATATGATGATTCTAATTCAAATTTCAAAACGATTTTTTGAAGATCGAAATCAGACTCGAAACTGGTTGAGGATCAAAGCAGACTCAGAACGTAATCGGCTGATGACTCTGTGGAACTTCTTAAGCTTATATTGAGGTGGGGGGGTTTAAATCAGTATAATATACTTTTTATTTCAGTAAGCATTCATTAATCATTCATTAACTGGTTGAGGGTCAAAGCAGACTCGGAACATAATCGACTGATGACTCTGTTAAACTTCTTAAGCTTATATTGGGGTGGGGGGGATCAGTATAAGATACTTTTTATTTCAGTAAGCATTCATCAATCATTCATTAACTTCAAAACAGTAAATACACAGAAACTCAAGTCACAATACAAAAAATCTCATCTTTATAAATTCATGTAGGCACCAGCCTATTGGAGACCCCAATCTCCTCAACTGAGCACCAACTCAACAAGATCTGTCGGCACCAACCTACTGGAGACACCAATCTCCCCAACAAAGCACCAACTCAGTAAGATCTGCAAGCACTGTTACGCTTCTTCCATTTACAGCATTCCAATAGGCATTTAGCAGAGGAGGCTTTAAAAAGGTCAAGTGTGGGCTTTCCGTATGTGGTTGGCCATGGCCCAGCCCCTTGATTTCGCTCTTGGAAGTACACTATGGCTTAATGGCATTGCTGACTACCCTTTGTTGGGGTTTTCTAACCCTGGGGTTGGTGTCCAAGGCTGCCAAGGGTATAGGTCATTGGGTCACATGACCAGCATTACTTCAAGGAGGTTATTACTTTATCCAAGGAGGGCTTTCCTTGGTCCATTACCCCTCTCACACCCCACTTGGACCTTACCTACAGCCAATCTGACCCTCTCTGACCAAATCGACCCCTTGATGCTTTCATGATCGATCAAGCCTCAAGCTAAGGAAAGGGGGGTGTTGAGGGACATTTGTCATTATTTTGGAGTTAGTAGGGGCATAATGTCCACCTTGGCTCACTCTTGCAGTCATAGTGAGGCCTTGGACTTGCTTATTTTAGTATTTTTCATTAGTTTATATTGGTTTCAGACCTTATTCCCCAACATGTGGGTGACATGACCGAATTTAGTCTTATGTTGGAATATTTTAATATTATTTTGTTTTAATTTTAAATTGACATGTAGGTTTGATCAAATTTTAAGTCTTGTGTTAGAATGGATATAAATAGCCATTCAAATTTCGTTTGTAAGAGGGAGGTTGGTAACAATACTTGAGGACAAATCATTACGATTGCTATTTTTCTCTTACTCTATGGGCTAATGAAGTGATGCGCACCTCTTGAGGAGAGTCTTTTCTTTGGTTTAAGGCAAAATCTGTAGTGTTCTTTGGTTTCATGCACATGCTAAGGCAATGCAAGAATTGTTGGATTGACACATGCACAGAGAGGTATCTAGGGCTTCTTATCAGCCTTTGTTAAAAGTTGATAAGTTCATGCTCTTTGTGGATTGAATGGTAGTCTTAATGCTGTATTTTCTCTGATTTAAGGCTTCTTATCAGCCTTTTGTCATCTTGGTATGTTGGAGGATGTCCTCATTGAAGGAGTTTTCCTTTTGCTTGGGCTTTGTATCTCTGGTTTTGCTCTTGCTAGACTCCATTAATGAGCCCTAGAGGCTGTTGAAGGAGGCCCTAGTTTGTAAACCCTTGGGAGACATCTCAAGAGGGAGGTTGGTCACCATACCTTATGCCCATAGGGTTTGAAGTAGCACCTTAAAACCCCATTCTCTGTCAAATCTTTTTCAAAAATTCAGTGTTTTCCATATGTAAATATTGCATTTCATGGTTAGTTTTAGGTATGCACTTATATTTCTGTAAACCATAGAGACTTATAAAAAAAATTGCAATTTTTAGGCCTAGCATGTTAGAGTTTGTACTTAAATACAAATATGTTAGATCTTTAATCTAATGCACTATGATCACTAAAAGATAAACAAGCACAACACAAAAGAAAGACAAGCACAACACAAAAGAAAGACACAAAGAATTTTATCCTGGGAAACCACAAGGGAGAAAACCCAGCAACTTCTTCGGTATAGATTCGTCACTTCGTATAATGTCAGACAAAGATATAAAACCCAAAGATAAGATATCTTTTGCAGCTTCCCCAACAAACTTGTCTTTCTCTCTCTTGGCCCTAGTTTGTAAAACCTTGGAAGACATCTGAAGAGGGAGGTCGGTCACCATCCCTTACGCCCATAGGGTTTGAAGTAGCACCTTAAAACCCCATTCTTTGTCAATCTTTTTCAAAAATTCAGTGTTTTTCATATGTAAATATTGCATTTCATGGTTAGTTTTAGGTCTGCACTTATATTTCTGTAAACCCTAGAGACTTTAAAAAAATTGGAATTTTTAGGCCTAGCATGTTAGAGTTTGTGCTTTAATACAAATATATTAGAGCTTTAATCTAATGCACTAGGATCACTAAAAGATAGACACACAACACAAAAGAAAGACACAAAGAATTTAATCATGGGAAATGACAAGGGAGAAAACCCAACAACTTCTTCGGTATAGATTCGCCACTTCGTATAATGTCAGACAAAGATAGAAAACCCAACTTCTTTTGCAACTTCTTCTTCTTCTTCCCCACCGAACTTGTCTTTCTCTCTCTTGGAGCGAACTTGCTTGGACTTGCTATGTTTCCAAATGAGGGAGGGCAACTCCCTATTTATATTCTTCAATTGGGTGACCTTTTGGTCCAACAGGGCCGACTTCTGGACCTTACTGGGCTGACTTCTTCTAGGGTGACTCAAAAATACATTTTACATTATTCTCTTGGGGACTATTGCCCCGACTTACAACATAGGTTTTCCCTCAACTCTTACATGACCAACTACATTAATGCCATCTTCGATCAGAGGAAAAACATCCTTGAAAGGAGGTACAATAAAAGTACAACAAAATATAATAATAATCCAAACAATACAATGACGAATATCTTTCAAAGTTACATTATCAATACACTGCCCTCTTAACAAGGAAGATATTCTTCCGACCCGGTCATCATCACAACTAGACACAATCTTTGGGTATCATCATCATCACTGCTACAACAATTCTCATCTTGTTGACCATTGACTAGTGACATCTCTCAAATCTATATGTCCTCAGAAGTTTTCATGATGGATGTACATATCTGCAATGGCAATCCCTTTTCATACTAGATGCCTTCGCAGGGCCAGTCTTGTCTTGTACTGAATGCGGATCTTTGTAGTGCCAGTCCTTTTTCATAGTAAATGCCTTCGCATGGCCAGTCCTATTTCATACTGAATGCGGATCTCTACAGTGCTAGTCCTTTTTCATACTAGATGCCTTCGTAAGGTCAGACATGTTTCATACTGAATGCAGATCTCTGCAGTGCCAATTCTTATTCATACTGGATGCCTCCGGAGGGTTAGTCCTATTTCATACAGAATGCGGATCTCTGTAGTGCCCGTCCTTTTTCATACTAGATGCAGGCCTAGATCCTTCTAGGACTTCATCAACTATAGTGCTAGTCCTTTTTCATACTGGATGTAGTCCTAGCTCCTTCTAGGACTTCATCATCTACTTTTTCATACTGGATGTAGGCCTAAATCCTTCTAGGAATTAATCATCTACAGTTCCAGTCCTTTTTCATATTGGATGTAGGCCTAGATCCTAAGTCACATGACACGAGGACACGAAAATACGAGTATTGGACACGAGACACGACAACCCCAGAAATAGGACACGAGGGACACGTTTTATATATATATTAAAAAATTATATATATATTAAAAAAATACATAAAGATCTACATTTTTTAAAAACTAGAAGTATATACAATGTACATCAATCATAATATCATTCAATTGAAATTTGACAATGATGAATCAGTAATAAAATTATTAATGAATCATGAACTTTGAACCATAAATTGCATATTTGATATTTCTCATTAAACCACAAAAATCAAAATGTATTACATAGATATCGAGAGAATACCACCGACAAATACAAAATAGAGTAGATACTATTTAGTACCAAGTCTAGTATCTACTGTACTACTAGATACAAAATGAAAATACTAAATAGCCACAGGTAAGAATATCATAGCTCATCAATGGTACTAGCCATTGTCAATCGTCTTCCTGCTCCTCCATGCCAAAATTAACATTACTGTTGTAGCTCTTTCCTCTATCCTCCGCCTCCTCCTTTATACCCTTTTTGATAGGACACATGTCCAAAAATCATGACACGTTCCTGGCAAGTGTCCGACACGTGTTGAAAAGTGTCCAGATTTTGGGACACGAAAATTATGGTGTCGGGCACGTATTAGGGCAAGTGCCGTGTCCGACACGTGGAATACGGGACATGGGCCCTATTTGGAAGTGTCCTATTACTTAGCCTAGATCCTTTATTAACTACAATGCCAGTCCTTTTTCATACTGGATGTAGGAAACCATTAGGAAGCATCACTCCCTCTTGCGATGGACATTGATCTGCACCACTCCAAGCTTGTCCCTAAAGTACTCAAAGTTCACTCTCGCCAGAGGCTTGATCTAAACATCAGTTGTATGCTCGTCCATCGCAACATACTGGAGATACACTGCTCCTCGCTGCACCATATCCTAGATATAGTGATACTTGTTCTTGATATGCTTTGACTTGCCATGGAACATCGGGTTCTCAAACAACTTGACACAACTCTAGTTGTCACAGAAGATATAATTCGCCTCTAACTCGAGATCAAACAAATCTGACAGCAGCTTCCGCAGCCATACAACCTCACAACTGGACAAACAAGATGCAATGTATTCTTCCTCGACTGTACTTAGTGCCATACTCAACTACTTCTTGCTAAACCAAGAGATCATACCGAATCCCAAACTGAAGCAACATCTTGAAGTGCTCTTCCTATCTGTGGCAATCCCTGCCCAATCTGAATCCACATAACCATGTAGGTTAATCTTCTTATCTGTCGCATACTGGAGATACACTACTCCTTGCTGCACCATATCCCAGATATATTGATACTTGTTCTCAATATGCTTTGACTTGTCACGGAACACCGGGTTCTCGAACAACTTGACACAACTCTGGTTGTCACAAAAGATATTAGTCGCATCTAACTCGAGATCAAACAAATCTGACAGCAGCTTCCGCAGCCATACAGCCTCACAACTGGACAAGCAAGATGCAATGTATTCTGCCTCAACTGTACTTAGTGCCACACTCGACTGCTTCTTGCTAAACAAGGAGATCATACCGAATCCCAAACTGAAGCAACATCTTGAAGTGTTCTTCCTATTTGTGGCAATGCCTGCCTAATCTGAATCCACCTAACCCTGTAGGTTAATCTTCCGATCTGTCGCATACTTGAGCCCATACTCAATTGTGCCCTTCAGGTACCTCAATACATGCTTTGTAGCAATCATGTGAACACGTCTCGAATCTATGAGAAACTGACTTGATGTGTTCACAGCAAAGCATATGTCTGGCCTCGTGTTCATCAAGTACATCAACAAACCAATCATTTGCCTAAACATCGCGGCATCAACTGTCTCTGAAGAAGCATCACATAGTAGCTTCAAATTTGATGTCGTGGGTGTGGCAATAGCCTTGCAGTCCACCATTCTGAACCTCTTCAGAATCTCTACTACACACTTTCCTATCTGTGGCAATGCTTGCCCAATCTTAATCCACATAACCATATAGGTTAATCTTCAGATCCGTCGCATATTTGAGCCCATACTCAATTGTGCCCTTCAAGTAACTCAATTATATGCTTTGCAACAATCATGTGAACACGTCTCGGATCTATCAAAAACTAACTCAATGTGTTCACGGCAAAGCATATGTCTAGCCTCGTGTTCATCAAGTACATCAATGAACCAATCATCTTCCTATACATTGTGGCATCAACTGTCTTTGAAAAAGCATCACATAGTAGCTTCAAATTTGATGTCGTGGATGTGGCAATAGTCTTGCATTCCATCTTTCTAAACCTCTTCAAGATATCTACTACATACATTCCTTGACCAAGGAATATCCCATATGATCTCTGCCACACCTCCAAACCTAAGAAGTAGTGCATAATCCCCAGGTCATTCATCTTGAACTCTGCGGCAAGTCTCCTCTTTGTATCTGCAATGAGCTCATCCTCACCTGTTAGAAATAGGTCATCTACATATAGTAGGAGTATCACTGGTCTTCTTCCCTTAACCTTAAAGTAGAGGTTGAAATCTGCATTACTCTTGGTAAAGCCTAAGCTTATCAGAAAACTATCCATCCTGCCATACCACGTCCTGGGTGCCTGCTTCAAGTCGTACAAGGCCTTCTTTAATTTGCACACATGAGTTCGTCTGTCATGTGTCTCAAATCCTAGTGGTTGCTCCATGTACACTCCCCCTTCAATTACACCATTCAAGAAAGCTATCTAAACGTCCATCTGGTGTATCTTCCATTTCATTATTGCGGCTAAGGCAAGTACAAATCTGATGGAAATGTATCTCGCTACAAGTGCAAATGTCTCCTCATAATCGATGCCTTCTTTCTAGGAGAAGCCATGTGCTACGAATCTTGCCTTGTATTTCTCGATGCTTCCATCTGCTACAAGCTTTATCTTGTAGATCCATTTGGAAGATACAAGTCACCTCTAACTCGAGATCAAACAAATCTGACAGTAGCTTCCACAACCATACTGCCTCAAAACTGGTTGAACAAATCTAATGGAAATGTATCTCGCTACAAGTGCAAATGTCTCCTCGTGATCGATGCCTTCTTTCTAGGAGAAGCCACGTGCTACAAATCTTGCCTTGTAGTTCTCGATGCTTCCATTTGCTACATGCTTTATTTTGTAGATCCATTTGGAAGACACTACAAACTTCCCTTCTGGTATCAAGACCACCTCCCAGACATCATTCTTCATGACTGACTGATACTCTTCAATCATGGCATCCTTTTATGCTTTCTTTTCTGCAGCTTCCTCATAGTTGGAAGGTTCTTCATCAATGATGTCACAAAGTAGTGCCACATAGTTGGAGTATGGTCTAGGTCTCATGATTTCTATTGAAGTCCCATCTGGAGCATCATATCTCTCTGCAACTTGGATAGCTTCTTGTGCCCATGTCGGTCTTCTCTTGTAGGAGTTCTTCTCATGAGGTGGATCTACAGGTCTCTGTGGTTCTGTCATGTCATGGTCTTCTTGTATTATCTCTTCCATAATTGTATCTTTAGTGCTGGAAACTTTAGGTTCTTCAGTTTCTTCGATGCGGAATTGTCTTGACTTGTTGTAAGCTGAGTCTTCAGCAAAAGTAGCATCTCCGCTGGTCTCGATCTTCTTGAATCCTGAGAAGTATATTCTGTAAGCTTTTGATATGTCAGTGTACCCTTCTTATGTGCCCTTCTTTCCTAAAGGATCTAGGTTTGATCTCTTTTCTTTTAAAATGTGTATGTACACAAGACAACCAAATATTCTGAGATGGCTAACTTTTGGTTTCTCTCCTGAGAAAGCTCCTTCTAGAGTCTTGTTATCCAAGACATGATGAGGTGTTATGTTTTGTACATATATGGTTGCTCTTGTTGTTTCTGTCCATAGGTGCATTGGAAGGTCTTGGTCATGAAGCATCGCCTTTGCTGCTTCCTTTCTGCAATGCCATTTTGTTGAGGATTGTAGGGAGTACTCAACTCCCTCTTAATCCCAAATTCTTTACATAGATCTTTGCACTCTTCTGAAGTGAACTCAACCGCCATTGTCTGGTTGTAAGGTCTTGATCTTCCTTTCATTATGATTCTCTACAAATGTTTTGAATTCCTTGAACTTACTGAAGACTTCAGCTTTTCTTTTTAAGAAATAAATCCAGGTTTTATGAGAATAATCATCTATAAATGAAACATAGTATGCATACCCACTGAAGGAGTTGGATGACATGGGGCCGCATGCTTCTGAGTGGATTATCTCCAAAATTTCTTTTGCCTTGCTTTCACTGCTAGGAAATGGTTTCTTTACATTCTTCCCTTGCGCACATCCTTTGGAAATGCCTTCATGTTTTACTTGCATCTCAGGTAGACCTAACATTGCTTTGTTTGCAATTGGTAGTACTCTAGTGTACACGTGCAAGCCTTCGGTGCCATAGTTCGCTTGGCTCCATAGATTCATGAACCAAGGCTTGTTCTAGTTGTCCCTTCAACTTGTACATGCCTCCCTCTTGTTCCTCGATTATTGTTGCATCATCTATTGTCTTGCCTCTTGGCCACATGAGTACTTGGCCATCAACAAATGCAACACAAAATCCTTTAGCATCTAAAGCTAAAATGGAAAGAAGATTTTTCTTTAAAACGAGTACGTAGAAAACATCCTTTATCTTCATTGATTTGCCTAAAGCCAACTTGTAAGGCTTCCCCACTCTCTTTTATGGGATACTAGTAGTCATCTCCAAGTTTCACCTTGTGAGGTGACTCATGTTCTGAATCTCTGATAGGTTGACAAAAAAATCTTCGTACCCTGTCATGTGCTTGGAAGCTCCACCATCTACAAGCCAATCATTGCTTCCATGGATGATGGTACCTGTAAGAGCTGAAATCAAAACATATTCTTCATCACTCGAAGAATCTTCTCTTGTTCTTTTATTTGTTGGTTCATCATCTTCAGCAGTATGTGCATTTATCTTCTTGTTGTCCTTAGTGGATCCTTTGTTTTTGGGACAATCTTTTTGCAGAGTGGTCTTTCTTAGATGTTTCTCATCACATGTGAAACATCTGAGATTGAATTAGTTCCTTTGTGGTCTATGATTCTTTTGGAATCTTGTGGGCCTTCTGTGAGGGTGATCCTCCCTCTTGCTTCTATTCTTCTTTCCACAAGCTGTTAGGGCTTGATCATCAGCTCCCATCTTCTCTTCTCTTGACACTAATCGAGCTTCTTCTTGGGTGCATTCCTCCCACAATCATCTCCACCAACCTGTCAATGCCTGAAAATCATCTCCACCAACCTCTGTCCTACACTCTAGAAGAATGAATCTTCTTGAGTCTGAGTTGAGAGAAAATGAAAGTAAGAACGGAAGGGGGAGATACAAATAAGTAAGAATGAGCTACAAAGCTTCTGCTGTGTGATATGGAAGGTTAACCAATTTACAGTGCTTCTGCTATGTGATACAAAAGGTTCTTTCAAGGCAGTGAGAATTAACCAACATCACATGAAACACAGATGAACTTGACAAGCATAACTCAAAAGACCTATACAGGAGAAATATATTTTTATAGTAAGATACCCATAAGATGAGCTTGAAGAGGATGCAGTTGACTGTCACGTCCCCTCCTGTCCACCTGAGAGAGAACGCGACCATAGTGCTGCTAATCCGGGAAATCTAACCCCCGTAACATAAATTAAAAATGCAATGAAATAGAAGATACATACACAAATGCATAAATCATTAACATACAACAGAAGCGAAATACATTCCATTCAACACATTTAAACATTCAACATGTTCATCATAATTCATTAAACAAATGCAGTTGTAGAGGTTAAGCACAAGATAGACTTATCTTTAAAAGAAGCTCGTCCTGCAACCAGCTATGTCGCTGCAACGTTCCACCCAACCATAGGCCAGTGTGCTTGTTGGGCAAAATATTGTCTTGAATAATTTACCTAATATTTAATTATCGACCGGGGTTGGCAAGCTTAGAGTTGTTACAAAATATATTCGAAGGTAGAGAGTATCGTGGTAATACTTTAATAAACCAAAAATTGAAAGATCTTGAGTTGAACTCCTAAGGATCTAACTGAGTTAAGTTAATGAAAACAGAGGACTAGGCAGAGCGGTATCAAATTATACTACTCTACTTATAAACAATTACTAAAAGACAAAGATATAGACAATGTGAAGACAATGAATTATTCTTTATAAGAAGGTTTATTTTACTGATAAACAACTTTACCTAATATTTAATTATCGACCGGGGTTGGCAAGCTTAGAGTTGTTACAAAATATATGCGAAGGTAGAGAAAGTATCGTGGTAATACTTTAATAAACCAAAAATTGAAAGATCTTGAGTTGAACTCCTAAGGATCTAACTTAGTTAAGTTAATGAAAACAGAGGAGTAGGCAGAGTGGTATCAAATTATACTACTCTACTTATAAACAATTACTAAAAGACAAAGATATAGACAATGTGAAGACAATGAACTATTCTTTATAAGAATGTTTATTTTACTGATAAACAACTTTACCTAATATTTAATTATCGACCGAGGTTGGCAAGCTTAGAGTTGTTACAAAATATATGCGAAGGTAGAGAGAGTATCGTGGTAATACTTTAATAAACCAAAAATTGAAAGATCTTGAGTTGAACTCCTAAGGATCTAACTTAGTTAAGTAAATGAAAACAAAGGAGTAGGCAGAGTGGTATCAAATTATACTACTCTACTTATAAACAATTACTAAAAGACAAAGATATAGACAATGTGAAGACAATGAACTATTCTTTATAAGAAGGTTTATTTTACTGATAAACAACTTACAAGGAAGAATTTACAACAACTAGTTATACATGCAAACTAATAAATGGCCACTAATTTCATTCTCCTTGATTATTTTGAGGATAAGGATTTACTATAATCAGGACAGGAGCAGGAGAAGTATCAAAATGGCTTTCAAATGAGGTGAAGAAGCTAAAGGGAATTAGATCTAACTTAATCTCTACGAAAATATGTAAACTGAGAACTGTCCAATTACAAGCTATAGTAAACATAATGATCTATGAACAAATAAACCCTACTTACAAAAGATGAAATAATATTACAAGGAAGTAAACATGATTTATGAACAAGCAGAAAACTTATAAAGATGATCTAAATTCTATTTTATGGATTCTTTTAATAACAATGTGATTAAGAAGATAAATTGTATTACTATGAGCAATGATACTTAATCTATTAATACATTTAAAATTTCACATGTGAAAGGACAATTCATTTTTCACTACAAAAGATTAAAACACATAACATAATTCTTTAAGCATAAGGTGAGAAGAAAGAGGAAAGAAGAATGAAGTCTAACAAATAGTCTAACAATCTTATCTAAAAGTCTTAAGAGAAAATGCAATCACTATCTAACTACTACCATTAAAACAGAATCGGAAAACTAAGGAGATAAAATCAAAACAGATTAAAGATACACAGGGTTGAATGAAAGACTGAACAAAAGGTTGGAACGAAGGTCCGTATGGAAGGCAGAACAGACTGTCTGAATGACAGTCTGTCTAAAGAAAATATTAAAATTTCGGAAAACAGTAAATTTAAATGATTTATTTTAGAGCAGCTGACTCACGCATATGCTAATGAAATGTAAAAGGGTAAATCTATTTACTGATTAAATCTTATAGCAACATAATCTAAACTAACTCATAATTCAAAAAGGAAATTACATTACTAAACAAACTGAAATATACTTAAGCAAAAACAGAACTAAACAACACTAGATTTACTATGACTTAACCAAAGGAATCTAATCTAGAGATCAAGCAATGAACAGTGAAAACTTTAAAAAGGAATTTAAAAGCTATTCTAGGCGCAATCGGTTGCTAACTGGTAAAGGAAACCTAAATAATCAGCATAATAACAATGGAATCTATGCTACAAAAAAATAATTAACATAAATGATTACACTGCATAAACAATTTATAAGCAAAACTATACTAGTTACAGAGAAAGGAAATAACAAAACATACATAAAGATGTAAAACTCTGTTATCGAGGGGCCCTCCCAGCAAACAGAGTAATGCTCTTCTAATAGAACACGATCATGCACAGCGTAATGGAGCTTTCATTAAACCAAAGGTGGCATTACAGAGTCTTGTGGAAAACTGATAAAACAACTAACTATCTCACTATCCTAACTAACTCCATCGATTCTATCATCTACTAACCACGAGCTATCAGCTATTAACATTCAGTGATTAACCTTATTCCTCGCATGAGATCACCTATATATATAGTGTTTACAGAAGGCGAGCAAGTCGACCCTTTTAGTGGTCGACTGCTCTTTACAATAAGGCAGTCATTATAACAAGTAATTACATTGATAACTGATAGGTGACAGTTCCTTCTTCTTCGCAGATCTGGTTCCTCTCTAGCGCGCGATGTGGCATATCATTTCAGTCTTAATCGGAACCGACGTCAAGGTGTCACACAGAGACATTAGATGAGCGCCCTTCCAGAAGAACGTTGATGCTAAGATGTTGGCGCGTGGTCACAACAGTTCATGGCCGTTTTATGCCTTTAACGCACAAAAATCCACTACCAACAATGCGCAGTCTGTTTAGCGATTTGGACAGCAACTTGGATATGCTCTCCATATATCTAGCTGAACGCGTGTCGGTTTGTTAGCTTGTCTAAAAGACCATATAACCTGCAAACAATTATACACATGAATTAATATATCGAATACGCTTCATATCATGTCAATTTTAATCATTAAAATCGTAAAATGATAATAATAAACAGAATTTACATAAACCTTAAATTCATTCATACCTGAGGCTTGAATGGTGAGCTGTACGGTACAAAAGACGCCAAAAGGTAACAAAACATGTATTAATATGTAAAATATTTAACCCAAAAATGGTAACAAAATGGGGACCAACAGTGCTCATCAATCTCTCAGTAGCACTTGCCCCCCCCCCCCGAGCTGGGCATGATTCCAAGGAATAAGGAACACCAGCAACGTCACACATAGCCAAGGATACAACAAAACTCGGCCAAGCCAACACAGTTGGGTTTATCGGGCTCCAAAGGAGATGGAAAGGCTGACTACTAAGCTAGTGAGCTCAACCACAGAGCTCTGGACACCTGCACCAGATCTAGCCTGGCTTCTAGAATATCTACACACCCAACACAAGGAAGCATCCCCTTCTCTGCTACACAGTCCCTCAAGCCATGCCTTCCCTTCCAATGCTAGTCAGGGTATGCAAAGAAGAAAACCAGCCCCCTAGATCTGTCTGTGAGGTTCCTTCTCACACTAGGTTAATCAAGCTAGTTCAGACCCTCTTTCCACTCCTAAATCAGTTCAGATCAAACAAAGAACGCCTACACAGCAAATTATGGGCTTGAAGGAAACATCATGGGATCCAAAATCAGAAGTGCCAACTGAGGAAAAACATCCCCTAGACCAAAATCGATTTCACCAACTGAGCAATAGCTTCACGTGGGTGAAATGGCTCAACACCCACTCAAAAATCGTGGTCTCCTTCCCCATCCGTTGTGCATTCCCAAAAACGATTTCCAGCTTGGAAAACAATGGGGAAATGGAGCAAAATTGTGGGGGAGGCAACCCAACCACTGATCATTACCAAAACTGAATTTCCCAGTCTGGGAAAAATGGAGCAGACTGCAAAAACATGCCTGGGAGAATGAAGAAAAATGGTTGAGGAAATAGAACTCCTGCGTGAGAGTGAGGAAAAATGCTGCGTGGGTAGTACGCCACTGCCCTCCACGTGAGGAATGAATGAGATCTCCTCTTGGTCATGCGTGTGGGTCAAGGCTGACACCCCTACCAGATTTGACGACCGCCCATACTCCCCTTTCCCCAAGGCAATAACTGCCCAACTAACTCCTTGGAGAATTAAGTGGTTGGTGAATAAGACAAGAAAAGGTGGTTGGTAGTTGATGGGTTCTCCTATTAGCACTTGGCTTCTTCCCATTGGTTCAGAGGTTAAATATCCCCCCCCCCTTATCCTTAGGAAATCATGCCCCCATCTCATTATTTGTTGCATTAACATAGCTGGTTGTGGGTTTTTAATTAAATTGCATATTTACATGATGTCCAAAATTATAATGTGCCAGCTAGCACAAAATACCATCAGCATCGATTTTAATCGCCAAAACATAAAACGATAAATCAATGGTAGGGCTTTTGCCTTTAGCTCCACACCATGATTAACCAGCGTAGATCCAAATCTTGGGCTCTATCAAGCGCCGAGATGGATCAAATCTCTAACCTCTTCAATTTGAATCCAGCAAGCCATCTCAGATTTGGTAAACGCACCGTCCTCAAAATGACTTCCAATAGATGATCTTCGTCAACAAGAAGTTGCAAGTTGGGCATAGTATTGTGCTGT
>LPNX011079243.1:139441-278189 GCA_001517045.1 Pseudotsuga menziesii
CAGCGCAAATAAATCTTCTTTTTCGTAGAGAATCAGATTCCCTGATTATATAAGTTACTTCAATATTGCAAACTTTACATCACTTTACAAGATCTCTCCCATAAGATTCACTTTCACTATTATTTTTTGCGGACATGTTAGTAATGTTACATCACGTTACAAGATCTCTCCCATAATATTCACTTTCACTATTATTTTTTGCCGACATGTTAGTAACGTTACATCAAGTGACAAGATCTCCGCCATAATATTCACTTTCACTATTATTTTTTGCCGACATGTTAGTAACGTTACATCACGTTACATCACGTGACATCACGTGACAAGATCTCCCCCATACTGGGCTGTAGAGCGCCTCTCGGCGCAAATACAATATTTACATCATATACATTTTTAATGCAAACAGGGTCAAAACCGGGGTGTTACATTGATAGTGCGAGGGACCCCCACACTAGATCAATCCATTACTACTCACCTCAAGCATTAAAAAAAATAAAATCAAAGAGGAAAGATAAATCAAAGAAAATCTGATTTCAAAGCTGCCAGCAAAAGACAAATGGAAAGGAAGATGTTGCAGTCAGGGAGCTGAAGAGAGGGGGACCCTTGGCCTTCCAGCTATTCCCAACAAGCTAGCACTGCCTATAAAGTCTAACAAAATGATGGCAAAGGGATTCTTTGGCAAAGAAGATAGGGATTGGGCATGCTAAAAACATTCCTGTGAATGTAATCTGTAATGTTCCAGAGAGCCAAACACCATTTTAATTCTGCAATTCGCAGAGAAATTAAACTGAACATAGCCATTTGGTGTTGGAGCTTTTTCTTCGCATTTTCTCTATAGTAATCTCTGTGTTCATTGTGTTTAATCGCTGTGTGATTGTAGTTTTTCTGACTGCTTATTTCATTCTGGTGGTAAATAATCCCAATCACCTGTCTGCTTGATCGCGGGGTTGAATTATTGCTTCTGCATTTTGTTAATTCCCAACACAATGCATACATACCTACAGTCTACAGATCTATTTCTCACTAAATTGAATTGTTTGTTGTACCTTCAGCACAATTTCTCCTCTAATTGGATCGCTGGTTGTACCTACAGGTCGATTTTCTCCTTAAATTCAATCACTGGTTGGTAACTTGGTATCCAAAACCCAGTTGTCACTGTGTCAGTTTGTTTGAGTCACTGGTATTGTAACTTGTTTGCTCTGCATTAATCAGAGCTCTAGAGACAATATGCTACAGCCCAGAATACCATCATATTCTCTGTGCAAAGAGTAAGGAATACCACACCATCATATTCTCTGTGCAAAGAGTAAGGAATACCACCTACAGGCATTCCTTTGTTCTGTTCAAGCCAAAAATATTAATAAACAGTGCAGCCAAACATTCCCAAGCCATGAGCATTATTACCTACAGCCACATAAATGTGTAAACATATAGTTTCCTCCTTATAAGAGAAACAATGGAAACAAGAAGTGATATTACTAGTGCTCATGTCTTGAAGGGTTGAACAATTTTGATATACAGAGCGTGATGTTTGGTTGTTATAACACAAATAGAGTGTGTTATTCAGCTGGATTAATAGAGTTAGAGTGCACTGGTATCCTCTTGGTATTGAGATTGACATCCTGCTGCAAGTAAGTAAACCATGTTTTGAACCCAAATATAAACAGAGCGTTCTGCCTGTTAGTGATTAACATCTTGTTTATTTTCTGAATTTAAAATGAGTGGGAAGATGCGTTTAAAATGAGTGGGAAGATGCGTTGTTGATCAAAGTGCTGGGTTTGACATTTAAATAAATAAAGTGTGATATTTAGCTAACATTTCAAATGGACTGAAACCAGAACTGGAACAGAGCCATTCATCCTGGGATGATGAATTCATATCAAGAAGCTTGAAATCAGACTCATATTTATTGCAGAAACACACATCTTTAATTCCACAGAAGGATCTATGTTGGCAAGATGGACAGGCCTTAGGCCTACTGTTTACGTGTCACTTGGTTATTGCCAATGTTTAAACTTTAAAACATTAATCATAGGAAAGAGCAAATGTTGATTTCCAATATAGGAAGTTGAAGGGTGGAAAAATGTCCACAGTACTAATGGCATTTACAAATGCCAGGAAAAATAATGAGGCAGACATCAATAAATATTGACTATTCATGCTGGAGCTACAATCAGGTAACAGTGATGGAAGAATGCAATACAAGAACATGAAGTTACAAGACAATTCATGCCACAAACCATAAAGTATTATAAAAATGACTCATAGATGGCATCAACAAGGGCCACTTATAAATTCAAATGTGCTGGAAACTTGTAGTGCAATTAGCTACGTACAGAACCGAAGACAAGCGCACCATAGAAAGTTGAGATACAAAAATGCAATTGAAAGACCATGCTACTCTTCTTTGTAAGATTCTTCTTTGAGAGATTGAACCAACTCGCATGCATCATAGAATGTTGACATGATCCCATGTTCCTTTATGCAATGCCTAGGATTTTGATTGAAAAGGATGCACTGCATTAAAACATTTATTATTGAGCAAAAAAAACAATTAATCACGTTTGAGACATGTTAAATGTTAGACAGTATCTGAAAACTAAGACTATCTGTGATTAACTGAATTCTGCTACATTGTATTAAAATAGCCAACAGTATATCATTTAAATAGCCTAAGAAGGTACTTTAAAAAATAGGCAAAGCTAGAATTTCATCTTAATTATTTCCATAACAAATTTCATTACCAGAAGATACCACACTGACCCCTTCATTGTTTACTAGAAGGATGTAATTTCAGTTTTTAGACATATCGCAAATGGCAGTGCGAAGTAACGATCAGCCATGCATAATAAGTTACAAATCATCCACAGAATCTGAAAAGTTCTGACTGACTGAATGCTGCCACATTAAATTAAGAAACCTGCCAGTATTTCCTTTCAATCACACTGAAACTTTAAGAATAGAGAAAACAAGATTTTCATCTGATTATTTCTTACTCATCATTAAATGACTTCATTACCAAACTGCACTGGGAAGTGAAAATCAAAAGATGAAAATGTGATGGAACTTAATCTAATTTATCTGTGTTAGAATTTGACAGCTGCAACCTAGATCACTAGAAGAATATCAAAGCACAAAACAAAACAAAGAGTTGAGCTTATTTACTCCCAACCATAGTCAAAAGAATGTCACCCCCGAGCTTGCCCTTCCAAGAAAGATAAATCGTTCAGAGATAGAAGTACTTCCAGATCGTAGTAACATAACCCCAAGTAAATAAGAAAAAACCTTCTCCAAAAATGGAGAAACCCAAAAAAACCTCCTCTCCAGCTGCCGTATCGAACCTCTCCAACAGAGGGCGAACTTGTGTAGCAGTGCTAAGTTGCTTTGTCACCAAATGAGGAGAGGCGCCCCCTATTTATACTGATTTGTTGCTGGAAAAATCTAATTTTCCATTGGAGCCGACTTGACTGTTTTACTGAGGCTGACTTGTCATTTAATAATACTAAATTACATTTTATTATTATTAATCATTTCTTTACTGACTGGCTTGAGTGAGGATGATCCAACACTCCCTCTTAGCCAGGGAGGCATCATCATCATCAACCGGAACGCAACTGGATGACATCAGTAAGTACATAACGGCTATCTCAAACATCTCTATACACATGGAAGGTCTCCCAACACAATCTCGTTCACCAAGAAGTGTCTATCAATCTTCATGCATCAGTTCAATCCAGTTCATCGGAGAACATGCACAAGCTCCACAACTCATGCATCTGCTCAACCTAGTCCATTGGGAAGCATGCACCAACTCCACAACTCATGCATTTGCTCACCCAGTTCATCGGGGATGCATGCACTAACTCCACAACTCATGCATCTACTCAACCCAGTTCGCCGGGGAAGCATGCACCAACTCCACAACTCGTGCATCTGCTCAAATCCAATACGTCGAGTAAGCATGCACTAAGTCAACATACTTTAGTTCAACCCAGTTCAATGGGGAACCATGCACAACCCAAATATCTCACTAGGACTATCACTGCTAGTGAGTTTCACCACATCATGGGTTACAATCTCCTTATAACATCCATAAGGACTACATTCATATGAGGGCTCACAAGGGACATACACATGGAAGGGCTCCCAACACAGTCTGAGTTCGTCGAAAAGTGTCTATCAATCTCTGTGCATCAATTCAATCCAGTTCATCAGAGAACATGCACAAGCTCCACAACTCGTGCATCTACTCAACCCAATTCGTTGGGGAAGCATGCACCAACTCCACAACTCCTGCATCTGCTCAGCCCAATTCGTCGGGGAAGCATGCACCAAGTCAACAAGCTTAAGTTCAACCCAGTTCGACGGGGAACATGCCTGTAATCAACGTGTATCAGCACAGATCTCACTAGGACTATCACTGCTAGTGAGTCTTCGCCACATCATGGGCTACAATCTCATCATAACATCCATAAAGACTACATTCATACGAGGGCTCACAAGGGCCATAACTTTTATGTGAGACTTATATCATATTTGTATGGGCTGTACAACCCATAAATCTCCAACCATATAGGTTGCTAAATTTGAACAGTAACCAACCATGTTTCATGTTGGGTGTACCACTACAGAGCCAGACATTTTTCATACTGGATGTAGCTCTCAGCAATGCCAGTCTTTTTTCATACTAGATGTAAAATCTTACAGAGCCAATCCTTTTTCATACTGGATGTAAGTCACATACGTCTTCCTGCAGAACTAGCCTTGTTCCATGTTGGAGATGAAGACAGGTTCATACAAAACCAATATTGTGACTATTACTCCATGCCCAGAATGAGTCTCGAATAGTCACACATAGTTCTCAGAGACCTTGACTATTACCTCATTTCTAAGATGGGTTTATGATAGTCCTCAGAGGCCTTGACTGACTCTACTCATGTGGGCATAGAGTCATGTACCATGACTTACCAAATGAGCTACAGCGCCATGTACCATGGCTAACTGGCATCAAAGCTATATATAACATAACTTACCAGTATCAGAACCAGGTGTCACTGCATGACTCACAAGTGTCCACCCAGAACTCGGAAGTTCATACCGAATCATCGTCATAGTTCACAAGTGTCCACATCAAATTTCTCACCCACAAATGTTTACCTAGAACTCAGGTGTTCCCAGAATCACCGTCATAGTTCATAGGTGTAGAATCACTTGTCCCCGTATGTGTACCTAGAACTCAAGTGTACAAAATCACTATCACTATTCATAGGTGATCGTCATAGTTCACAAGTGTCCACATCAAATTTCTCACCCACAAATGTTTACCTAGAACTCAGGTGTTCCCAGAATCACCGTCATAGTTCATAGGTGTACAATCACTTGTCCCCGTATGTGTACCTAGAACTCAAGTGTACAAAATCACTATCACTATTCATAGGTGTTCATATTAGGGATACATAGGTCTTCCTACAGAACTAGCCCTGTTTCATGCTAGATACGAAGACTAGTCCATACAAAACCAATACTGTGACTATTACTCCATGGCCAGGATGAGTCTCGAATAGTCACACATAGTCCTCAGAGACCTTGACTATTACCTCATTTCTAAGATGAGTTTTTGATAGTCCTTGGAGGCCTTGACTATGTCTCTACTCATGTGGGCATAGAGTCATGTACCATGACTTACCCAATGAGTTGCAGAGCCATGTACCATGGCTAACTGGCATCAGAGCTATGTATAACATAACTTACCAAAATCAGAGCCAGGCATCACTGCATGACTCACAAGTGTCCACCCAGAACTCAGGAGTTCATACCGAATCATCGTCATAGTTCACAAGTGTCCACATCAAATTTCTCACCCACAAATGTTTACCTAGAACTCAGGTGTTCTTAAAATCACCGTCATAGTTCATAGGTGTAGAATCACTTGTCCTCGGATGTGTAGCTAGAACTCAAGTGTACAGAATCACTATCACTGTTCATAGGTGTTCATATCAGGACTACATAGGACTTTCGGCAAAGCTAGCCCTATTTCATGTTGGATATGAAGACCATAGGTCATTCACAGAACAAATATACTTCTTCCGGTGGAGCCAACCCTATTTTATGCTAGATTTCACAAACCACATATACGTCGTCTTCCAACAGAGCCAACCCTGTTTCACGTTGGATATGAAGACAACAAGTGTTTCACAGACCACATATACATACCAGTGTGTGCTAGTGTGTGCCAGACTCTCCATCCTTTTCAGGATATCTACGAGATCTCCTCACTCCTTCTCGAAGTGATCGAGAGAATGCGCTGGCCTCTCCATCCCATCTCAGATAAGAGATCTCCTCACTCCTTCTCGGAGTGATCGAGAGAATGTGCTGGCCTCTCCATCCCATCTCAGATAAGAGATCTCCTCACTCCTTCTCAGAGTGATCGAGAGAATGCATTGGCCTCTCCATCCCATCTCAGGATGAGAGATCTCCTCACTCCTCGGAGTGATCTAGAGAATGTATGGTATATGTATAATCAACCTTCCCTCTTAGCGAGGGATATAATCATGAAACCAATCTCCCCCTGAGAGATCTCCTCACTCCTCGGAGTGATCTAGAGAATGTATGGTATATGTATAATCAACCTTCCCTCTTAGCGAGGGATATAATCATGAAACCAATCTCCCCACTCCAACACAGAGCATCACAAAGTAAAGCCAACCTTGCATCTTATCGAGGGAGTCAATCATGGGACCAATCTCCCCACTCCCACTTAGAGTGATTGGGAGAAAACACTGAAATATCAATGAGGGATCAACATAAAACTAATCTCCCCATTCCTTCACAGTGTTACAGTCCCATCCTAAACCTACACACATTTTAGCTAGCAGAGACATCAAACATATCGAGGCACACATTTTTGTCCTGCCCTATTCTGGATATGAAATGCAAATCCATAATAAATCATATCACTAAAATCATGTAATTGAGAGAGAGTATCAATAGGCTAGTTTCCCCAACCCATCTCAGGGTGTCCGAGGATCCTCCCTCTGTGCTAGAGCATTCTACTCCCTCTGCATCCAAGCATCTTGCTCACTTTGTAGCCAATCATCCTAATCCCTTTCTGGGGAGTCCATAGATATGATGTAAGTATCCATCCTGGTGACAACCAAGTACATCAAGGATCCTTCAATTGTCTTGTCTGGACTCTGGATCAAGATAGTAATGCCATTAGTGTAGTCACGGTCATCATGCTCGATCTGCTTAGGATCTCAACTTTGCTCTTCCTTGACAGTCATTAGGTTTCACACAATCACATGCAATAGGCCAAGACCCTCATCTTAGGTTCTGGCCTAACTCCCTATGCCTCCTCATAAATCGATTGAGTAACTTTCATCCTCCAAAATATACCATGACTCTGACTGGAAAGTAACTACTATCCATAATCGTCGAAGAGACAAACATCTGTAGCAGAGAGACCGACATCCGTAGAAGCTTCTTGCTTCCAATCGCTAAATCTCTACATGAGATAATCTGGGCTTGTGGGTCATGTGTCCACCAGGGATGATTTTAAGGAACCATACTTATTTAAAAGTGTATAAATGTTGACGAATCTTACCAATTCTTAAAACTCTAACAATAAAATGTTTGGCGATATTTTTCAAAAAATATTTTAATTTCCAAGGATTTTATATCGTTTATATAATAAATTGGCGATTTTTAGGATGAAAAAAGTGTACCCCATCAAAATTGGACAAAATAGGGCTTCAAAAATTGCAAAATGGCGAATCTTTTTTTAGAGAAAACCCCCTAAAAATAGCCCAATTTTGCCCCTAAAATTATTCCTAGACTATCCACATATGTACTCGGTCCTTAATTGTCTACTGTCATGACTTCCACTTAACTGTTTTGACCGGAAGTCATCTTCCTTCTAAGCTGAGATAATCTGGGCTTATGGATCATGTGTCCACATATGTACGCGGTCCTTAACTGTTTACTGCCATGACTTAACTGTTTTGGCTGGAAGTCATCTTCCTTCTAGGATGAGAGTCATGCTTCTAGAGTCGGTTGCTTCTGATCCATATGCATATCAACAGGATCACATGTCTTTCAGACCAAGTTTTATCGTCCTCTTCTTGTAGGCCATAGCATTCCCTACAAATCAAACCCCGTTAAATGGTTAGCACCATTGCATAATTAAGTTTATTCCATGCAATAACAATAGTTCATCCAGGTATGTAGGCAACTTTTAGCCAATTCTTCAACACAACACAGACATCCATTATAACACACCATCAAGAGTGTGCACTACTCTAAGAATGTTAGAAGGAGATGCCATCCAAGAGAAGCCCATGGAATTTGTGCAGCATTACAGGCTAAATCATACAAATACTACTCGAGCCTACTGTACATCAATAAAAGTACTAGATCACGTGCTCAACCAACTTCCTAAATCTAGGAATATAGATCTACATAAAAGATGTTTAAAAACAACCAAATACAATCTACTAGAGCATGTAAAATCAAACACTTATCTTTTATTGTTTTGTGGGTGGGCTCCCACTGCCTCCTTTAAGAGTCCATTGATCTTCATCTTCTTGCTGGGAGTCATCGCCACCTGGATCTTCATCTCATCGCCTCAACATAGGGAGTTCTAGAAGAACTCCATACGATCCTCATTCTTTGGCTTCTTTTGAGAGGTGTCTTCTTCGACATCTGCAATTGAGGCTTCATGCTTCCTCTTCTTTGAATCACTACAATATCTGGCATAGTGTCCAAGTTTATTGCATGTGTAGCAACGGATACGTGAAAGATCCTTCTTCTTCTTCTGATTTGAAGTAGGACTTGATCTTCCACCCTTTCCTTTCTTGCCATGCAACTTCCTTCCCTTACCCCTTTACTTTCTTGACATGAGATGTAAGGGTTTGACTTTCTTCATGTTGGGTGCCATGTATCTGTTTCTCGTTGCAATTCTTGTCTCTTCTTGCATACATATTGCCCAGATACGATCAAACTTAGGCAACTTCGGTTTCCCAACAAGACTCTCAATGAATGCTTGCCAAGACGGAGGGAGACCATTAAGAGTATCCATGACAAGTTCTTTATCACTAACTTGATCTCCAATGGTGCTTAGTTGATTCTTCAACTCTAAGATCCTCATAAAGTAAGAGGAAACCAATTATGATCTTGACATCTTGAGGTTCGACAATTGATTCCTTAGGGAAAGAGCATGGTTAATATTGCTATTTTGATTCTCAACTCTAAGATCCTCATAAAGTAAGAGGAAACCGATTCTAATCTTGACATCTTGAGGTTCAACAATTGATTCCTTAGGGAAAGAGCATGGTTAATATTGCTATCTTGGAATAGCTTCCTCAAGCCTTTAAAGATCTTCCTGGTGATCGCCTTTTCAGAGATCTGAGGAACCAAATGGTCCTTCACTGAATCTACCAAGATTCTCCTTGCCCTAGAATCATTATTTCTCCTTTGAGTCCTCTCGGCTTCGTCTTCTGGTTCTGGAACATTCTCATTCACGAACTTCAAGAGATGATTTTCGTCTAGTATAAGAAGAGCCCTGCACTTCCATAAGCTGAAATTGAAAGTCTCATCAAGCAAGCATATCTTCAACTTTCGTCCCAATCATCTTAACTGCAAAATTGGACCAAAACCTTAGCAAGAGCTAGGTTACAGATGAAGTAAGGAGGCTTGGAAAACTAGATCCATAGGTGGATGCGCCCTACTAAGGCGAGCTGGAGCAAGGTAAAATTGGTCCAAATCTGTGGACAAAACAACAACAATGTGGAAGCCCTAGGTCTTGACACCAACAGTATTAGGTCAAAAATTGAAATTTCTCTGATAAAAAATTTGGCCTCCACAAAAAGATGGTCCTTAGGCAGGGCGAGTTGCTCTATGCTCCTTTCGGGATGATCTGAGGTGGGAATCACTCCAAATCGTGTAGCCCTAGCTTTCAGCAATGACTTCTAGCACTCCACTCATACCATGGTAGAATTTGATAGCCGAAAACCAAGATCACTAGAAGAATATCAAAGCACAAAACAAAACAAAGAGTGGAGCTCGTTTATCCACGATGATCACAAAGATCATCTCCCAACCATAGACAAAAGAATGTCACCCCCGAGCTCGCCCTTCCAAGAGAGATAAATCGTTCAAACATAGAAGTACTTCCATATCGTAGTAGCATAACAACAAGAAAATAAGGGAAAACCTTTTCCAAAGATGGAGAAACCTAGAAAACCTCCTCTCGAGCTATAGTGATCACTAGAAGAATATTAAAGCACAAAACAAAACAAAGAGTGAAGCTCGTTTATCCACGATGATCATCTCCCTATCATAGACAAAAGAATGTCACCCCTAAGCTTGCCCTTCCAAGAGAGATAAATCGTTCAAAGATAGAAGTACTTCCAAATCGTAGTAGCATAACACCAAGAAAATAAGAGAAAACCTTTTCCAAAGATGGAGAAAACCAGAAAACCTCCTCTCGAGCTGTCGTAGCGAACCTCTCTAGCAAAGGGCGAACATGTGTAGCAGTGCTAAGCTTTTGTGTCACCAAATGAGGAGAGGCGGCCCCTATTTATACTAATTTCTTGTTGGAAAAATCTAATTTTCCATTGGGGCCCACTTGACTGTTTTACTGGGGCCAACCTATCATTTAATAATAATAATTACATTTTAATATTATTAATCATTTCTTTACTGAGCCGACTTGAGTAAGGATGATCCTCACGCAACTGCTACACATTATTTGGCCCTGAAACCCACACTATTTGGCATAAAGAAAGGTATTGCTAAACACATTTGGAAAATGAAAAAAACATCCATGAGATGGGGACGACTATGTTAGATTTAGTACCAGCAAACGTATTAATTAGATGAACAGATAGTATGAGAGATGTTTTTGTGTTATGCAAGCCAAAATCTGACAAGATTACAGGAGGATCCTAGAGAGAGCAATTATGACAATTAACAAAACCAGCAAAGTTTTAAATGAAAGCACAGGCACAGGACGACAATCAAACAAAACAAAAATGCCAAAACTTGAACTGATTTGAGATGCAAAGGAATATAGGATAACTATGGTTGGTCGGTCCAACAACCCAATAACAAATGCTAACAAATGAGAGGGACGATATAATGATAGAACAAACAAGCATGAACAACTTCAACAAACATCCAAAATACATTCAGTGGTACAGGACAAGGTTAACCGATCAGACCAATAGTTCCATGAGAGCAAAGGTTTAAAATCCAAAGACAAGATCTTACATCTAAGGCACAACACATGATGCGTATTGCTTGTCCTGGAAGCACATTAGAAGTTCTCAATTTAGTGTCTGTTCATTTATGTCTGTCTTATCAATACCTGCTGAGAATGGAGGGATTTAATCATTTTTTCAGTTCTTCAATCCAGACAATATTTTTATAAGGTTAAGACTCACTTAAGAGTTGTAGCCACAAGTAAGGATAATTCAAGGATTTTTTCAATTTTCAAGTTTCAAGAACCTATGCATGTGACTAATTTTCTGATAATTTCTTATCATAAAAGCTTTACCGATTTCTTGAATGTGTTAAAGTTTAGGGTTAAGTTAGGGTTTGATAAAAGCAAATTAAAATTTGATACTTTAATGCATAAAACAAAACTAAAACAGAACTAGATCCAGAACACTACTGCTGCAATAAATTCAAAACATAATTTTCATCTCTTTCAACTTTAACACTCCAATGGTCATTGTGTTAACGTTAGTCCTTGAGATGATTTACCAATTGCCATGTACAAAACATAAACAGTAATAATATTATAACCGATAAAAAGAACAATAGCAATGTACAGGAAGTTAAAGCAGTAATAGCTGTACTAGTAGATTTATTAACCAGTTAACAAAGAGCAATAATAATGTTGATCTGAATTTGTTTGGATCAGTCTTATACTAAAATACTTTTTGGTTCATATCTTGTCACCGAAGGGACAAGTCACCAGATGAACAAATGATGTACCTTGAGAGAGAGATATGAAGTTTATAGTAGTAAGGGTACAAACCTCAAATTCTTAAGCAAAATGAAGAGAACTTCAATCCTTTATCCAGGATTCAACAACACTCTTATGAAGGCAAAGACACCTAATCTAACTCAAAAGAAATCATAAATCAGACTTCATTCAGTCTAATGTAGTACACCGGGGTCACAGTATTGTTAACAATCCAGCCAAGATAAATTACCACAGTCCACAACTCAGCCCTAGAAGACTTCACGGCTCAGCCTAGGAGGCTGAAAATCAAATATAACTCAGCATAAATGTGCCACAGTTCAACCCTAGAGGTTACTAACAGGTCACAACTCAGCGTTAGAGGTTGTTACAAATCCATCACCCATCCTTAGTGGTTGTTACAAGTCCAGGCCCAACAAGAAGGAGAACTCATAGTCAGGACTAGCTCCAAAGCAATCATTACTTAGCAGAGAGAGGACAAGCAATCATTAGAAGGTCACGGTCCAGCAAGAGAGACACCAAAAAAACAGTCACAATTACGCTTGAAAGATACACAGTCCATAGGTCAGCTTCAGAAGGTCATGTCCCATTAAGAAAAGGTCACACCTCAGCATTTATGGTTGTTACAATAAGAAGGAGAACCCACAGTCACGGTTCAAGTTAGAGAGCAACAACAACATCCACGGCCTAGTCAAGTATGCAGCAAAAGGTCACGGATGAGCCCAACAAAAGCCAAAGAGGTCACGGCTAGTAGCAAGACGTCAACTGCAAGCAGCAGAAACCCTAGATGTCAAGTAAATTGCACCAAAGCACTCAAAGAATCAGATCTAAGTTGTTTTTTCTTTTTGTCATGATGCCACATAAGAATGGAGAAGTGAAACTTAGTTTATAATCTTGACAAGCCTTCTAGAAAGGTTACTTAAGCAACCCCTAAATTTTAGGATAGTTACCAATAAAAAATAAAATAAGATTAGGTTGACTTAGAATAGGGATTAGGTCATAAGATCACAAAACAATAAAACAATAAAATAAAAGTCATCATACCAAAGGTGCACACAATAAAGACACTAGGACCAAATAGAAGATAAAGGACCATAAGTAAACCAAAGGGGTCACAATAAGAAGGTAAGGCAACCCTCATACCCATAAGACCAAGGTGTACCATAAAAGTGGAGAAACAACCCCTTTTGCCCATAGGACCAACAAGACCAAGGATTTAATCTTTCTCTCTCTCTTAAAATACATTGTCACATATTTTTATCATCATTGTAGAAGGAGAAGATCCAAACTGATGATGTGATCCACTGGTCCTCACTACTGCTCCTAAGGGTTAGGGTGGCCAGTCCCTTGAGAAACAACCTAGCAATAACCATTTAGGAAAGAAGACATCAAATGTCATCATCCTAGTCAACTTACCAAGATCTACTTAATTAACTGACCAAGGGTGTACCTACAGGAACTGCTTGGTCCCAGACCAAGAATTTGCCTGGTCCCAGACCAGGAATGTCTCTGCTCAACCTATAGGATCTGCTTAGTCCCAGACCAGGAATGTCTCTGCTCAACCTACAAGATCTGCTTAGTCCTAGACCAAGAATCTGCCTGGTCCCAGACGAAGAACCTAAAGGCTCATAGGAGACTTTGTCATGGCATCAACTTGCTTGGTCCCAGACCAAGATCCCTAGGAGACTACTTGGGGGCCCTAGGGTACCTGCTAGGGTCTTACTCTACCCTAATGAACTGACTAGGGTACCATCTTCCCTGAGAATGGGCCTCGCAACTACACTTAACTTTAACACTCCCTCTCAGCAAGAGGGGCATTCTCAACACATCGATAACCTATCTTCTGGCAGAATATATTGTATCATGACATGGTGATAACTCCTCTCGATGTGTTTGAACTTGTCATCAAATACAGGATTTTCTGAGAGCTTCAAACAGCTCTTCATATCAGCACAAGGCATGATCTCATAGATCCACTTGGAAGTTATAACTGACTTCCTCTGATAACTACGAATCATTTTCCATATATCATCATTCCAAACATGTTGTTTGGTTGACTCCTCATAATGGGAGTAAACTGAATCAGTGACATGTCTCTCAATGGAGCAACCTTGAAGCTTTTCAATAGGCCTCTCAATGAGATCAAATGGTGATAACTCCTCTCGATGTGTTTGAATCTGTCATCAAATACAGGATTTTCTGAGAGCTTCAAACAGCTCTTCATATCAACACGAGGCATGATCTCATAATTCCACTTGGAAGTTATAACTGACTTCCTCTGATAACTAAGAATCATTTTCCATATATCATCTTTCCAAACCTGTTGTTTGGTTGACTCCTCATAATGGGAGTAAACTGAATGAGCGACATGTCTCTCACTGGAGCAACCTTGAAGCTTTTCAATAGGCCTCTCAATGAGATCAAGGAAGACTCTCTGCACTGAAGTAAGATCACATCTATGCTTTCTTTTTCTACAACCCCACTCTGTTGAGGACTGGAGAGCACAAATGGCTCCCTCTTGATCTCTGAATCTTGACAGGGGTATAGAATTTTAACAACATGTCCTGAGACCTTCTAGAGGTCACCTTCACGGATTCCAATCACAGTGGCTGAGCTTATACTTCCGACTTAGGCCATACCAAAGCCTTTCTTTCTGAGATGAAATAACATTCTTCTTTAGAACAAGAACATATAAAATTTCCCCAACATTAATCAACGTACCTAAAACAAGTTGTAAGGCAATTGAACCAACTCCTTTAATGTCATAGGTACTTCCATTTCCAAGTTCCACTTTCTTATGGAACTTCTTGGCCTCAAAAACTGCAAGGGCCTTCTTGAATCCAGTCATATGCTTGGTGGATCCACTATCTATCCACCAGAAATTTGATGGGTTAGAGATGGAACTTGTGAGTGCCGAAGTCAAGTAGTATTCCTTTTCTAGGTTCTTGGTCTCACCCATTGGTTTCTTTTGTTGAGGTGGTCTCACCCATTGGTTTCTTTTGTTGAGGCTCTTCTTCTTCTATAGTAACTAAGGCATGATGCTTCTTTCTATGCCAATTCTTGTTAGGTGGTTTCTTACAATCCCTTGCATAATGACCAATCTTACTACAATTATAACTCCTAACCTTAGATTTATGAAAATACTTACCATGAGGTTCCTTTTGTTGGGGGATATTCTTTCCTTTCTTTGCCTTGGCAGCTAGAGCTTGATCCTTTTCAGGTGGAGGCGTGGATCTAATTTGGATCCTTCCTTCTTCTAAACAATGATGCCATAATCTTTTGAAATTTGTCTAAACCAAGAATGTCCCCCAAGTTGCAGGGAGAGCATCGAATATTGTCTACAAAGATCACCATCTTCTACTTTATCTCCAATGGCCATGAGTTGATCTCTTATTTGAGAGATCTTGGAGAAGAAGGTAGCAATTGTTTCACCCTTCTCCATCTTTAGTGAACGAAGTTACTTCTTCAAAGCCCTTCTTTGAGTAGGGGCTTTCTTTTCATAGAGATTAGCTAGAGCATCAAAGCATTCTTTAGTTGTCCTTAAGGGAGCTATCACAAGCATCAAGTTGTCTTTAACTGAGTCAAAGATTACTCTCTTTGCCTTGGCTTATTTCTTCTTGAATGTTGATCTTCCTTGAGTTGTTGTGGGCTATTCAACAATTCTCGTAACCAAGTCATCCAAATCACTTTCTTCTAAGATAGTTAGAACCCTAGCCTTCCATGCATAGAAATTTGAGGCTCCCTCAAGCCTATCTTCTGCTTTAACTGAAGGAGTAGCCATCTTCAAACCCTACTTGTCAACTTGATGAGTTTGTCAAATGAGCTTTTGCAATCAAGTTGAGTAAGATACAACCCTTACAATCTTATAGTTTATGTTAGCCTACCAGACAAAGTTAGCTACACCCTAAGCTTTGATACCATGTTAAAGTTTAGTTTTAAGTTAGGGTTTGATATAATCAAATTAAAATTTGATACTTTAGAGCATAAAACAAAACTAAAACAGAACTAGATCTAGAACAGTAGTGTTGTAATAAATTCAAAACATAATTTTCATCTCTTTCAACTTTAACACTCCAATGGTCACACTGTCTTAAAGTTGGTCCTTGAGATGATTTACCAATTGCCATGTACAAAACATAAACAGTAACAATATTATAACTAATAAAAAGAACAATAGCAATGTACAGGAAATTAAAGCAGTAATACTAGTACTAGTAGATTTAATAACCAGTTAACAAAGAACAGTAATAATGCTAATATGGAGTTGTTTGGATCAGTCTTATACTCAGATACTTTTTGGTTCAGATCTTGTCACCGAAGGGACAAGTCACCAGATGAACAGATGACATACCTTGAGAGAGAGATATGAGGATTATAGTAGTAAGGGTACATACCTCATATTCTTAAGCAAAATGAAGAGAACTTGAATCCTTTATCCAGGCTTTAGCAGCACTCTTATGAAGGAAAAGACACCTTCTAATCTGACTCAAAAGAAATCATAAATCAGAGTTAATTCAGTCTAGTGTAGTACACCAGGGTCATAGTATTGTTTACAGTCCAGCCAAGGTAAATTACCACAGTCCACAACTCAGCCCTAGAAGACTTCATGACTCAGCCCAGCAAGCTGTAAATCAAACATAACTCAGCAGAAATGTGTCACAGTTCAACCCTACAGGTTACTAACAGGTCATGGCGCAGCCTTAGAGGCTGTTACAAATCCATGGCCCAGCCTTAGTGGTTGTTCTAAGTCCAGGCCCAACAAGAAGGAGAACCCACAGTCAGGACTAGCTCCAAAGCAATCATGGCTTAGCAGAGAGAGGACAAACAGTCACTAGACGGTCATGGCCCAGCAGGACAGACACCAAAAAACAGTCACGGTTAGGCTTGAAAGATACACAGACCATAGGTCAGCTTCAGAAGGTCACGACCCATCAAGAGGTCACACCTCAGCCTTAATGGTTGTTACAATAAGGAGAACCCACAGTCACGGTTCAAGTTAGAGAGCAGCAACAACATCAACGACCTAGTCAAGTATGCAGCAAAAGGTCACAGATGAGCCCAACAAAAGCCAAAGAGGTCACAGCTAGCAGCAGGAGAGTTACAACTCACTTCCAAGAGCATCAAGAGCCCAAGACATCAACTCCAAGTAGCAAAAACCCTAGATGTCAAGTAAATTGCAGCAACACACTTAAAGAATCATATCTAAGCTTTTTTTATTTTTGTCAAGACGCCACATAAGAATGGAGAAGTGAAACTTAATTTATAATCTTGACAAGCCTTCTAGAAAGGTCACTAGGAAACCCCTAAGTTTTAGGATAGTTACCAAAAAGAAAAAAATGATAAGATTAGGTTGACCTAGAATAGGGTACTAAAGGTCATAAGGTCACATAACAATAAAACAATAAAATAAAAGTCATCATACCAAAGGTGCACACAATAAGGGTGCTAGGACCAAGTAGAAGATAAAGGACCATAAGTCAAACAAAGGGGTCACAATAAGAAGTCAATGTAACCCTCATACCCATAAGACCAAGGTGTACCATAAAAGTGGAGAAACAACCCCTTTTACCCATAGGACCAACAAGACCAAGGATTTAATATTTTCTCTCTCTCAAGGTACATTGTCATATATTTTTATCATCACTGTATAAGGAGAAGATACAAACTGATGATGTTATCTATGGTCCTCACTACTGCTCCTAAGGGTTAGGTGTTAGGTAACATCATCAAGGGGTGGCCATTCCCTTGAGAAACAACCTAGCGATAACCATTTAGGAGAGAGGACATCGCACATCATTATCCTGGTCAACTTGACCAAGATCTACCTGGTTAACTAACCTAGGGTGTTCCTGCAGGAATTGCTTGATGTCGTCCCAGACCAGGAATGTCTATGCCTCAACCTGCAGGATCTGCCTGGTCCCAGACCAAGGATCTGCCTGGTCGCATACCAAGAATTTGCCTAGTCCTAGACCAAGAATCTGCTTAGTCCTAGACCAAGAATCTGCCTAGTCCCAGACCAAGAACCCTAGAGGCACATAGGGGACCTAACCATGTGTTAGAGACTTTGCCATGGCATCAACCTACTTGGTCCCAGACCAAGATCCCCAGGAGACTACTGGGGGCCCTAGGGGTACCTTCTAGGGTCTTACTCTACCCTAGTTAATTGACTAGGGTACCATCTTCCCTAAGAATAGGTCTCGCAGCTGCACTTAACTTTAACAAAATGAATATATGTAAGAGAATGCATAAATTTTGCTAAGCCTAAGGAGCTGCATCGTGGCATAGTGTAAAATATTACAAAAAAATCATATAAATGAGATAGAGATGGATACAAAAGTTAAACCAAGTAAGAAATTGCATAATAATTGCCTTAGAAAAATGAAGAAGGTAATTAATTCAAGAAATACGTACGAGATTGAGTGTAAAATATTACAAAAAAAATCATATAAATGAGATAGAGATAGATACAGAACTTAAACCTTCTAAATTTATATAAAGTAAGAAATTGCATAATAATTGCCTTAGCAAAATGAAGAAGATAAATAATTCAAGAAATATGTACAAGATTGAGTGGAGACGTGGAGGCTTCTTTGTAAAATGTGAATCAGGCCAGACAATATTTTTATAAGGTTAAGAGTTGTAGCCACAAGTCAGTGTAATTCAACGATTTTTTTCAAGTTTCAAGCACCTATGTATGTGACTAATTTTCTGATAATTTCTTATCATAAATGCCTTACTGATTTCTTGAATGAATACATAAATTTTGCTAAGCCGAGCTGCATCGTGGCATAGTGTAATATATTACAAAAAATTCATATAAATGAGATAGCGACAGATACAGAACTTAAACCTTCTAAATTTATATCAACTAAGAAATTGCATAATAATTGCCTTAGCAAAATGAAGAAGATAAATAATTCAAGAAATACGTACAAGATCGAGTGGAGACATGGAGGCTTCTTTGTAAAATGTGAATCACTCCATGAGTGGAGGTGTGGACTCGGGAGGATACTTTGTTGATGTGAATAAGATACTTGCTGATACCCACGACATATCATTTTCAGAACTTTCTTTGAAGAATAAGGAGCTTCAAAGACTTACCAGAACCATTTAAAACTTTATGATGCAGCTGAAGAAATGGTTTCCTGTCTCAGAAAGTTGTTACAACATTGTTCCATCAGGGTTCACAAAAGATACATGCAAAGTTCAAGGTATATGAGTAAAAAGAAAGAAGAAATTACAGTATTACAAAGAATAAAGTGGAACAAGGAGCATTGAACATGGCAATCCAACGGCTGCAGAAGAGCCATGTGAAAAAGAAAACGGAATGTCTAATTACTAACAATGAGTTGAACGTCCTCATTCCATGAATCCAGAATGATGCTTCTTAGCGGATGTAAGTATGACTCTTGCTGAAAGCCCCACTTTCATCTTTACTCTTAGCCCTCTTTGAGGTATCAGGAGCTCCAAAAACTTGCCAAAACCTGAGTGTTTCATCTGCTGCAGCTGATGCAACTGTGTACCCATCAGGGCTCTGAAGAGGTAAAGCATAAGAAGGATCATCAGGACAAGTCCATTCATTAAAGAAAAGCATGCATGCATGCATAAGTATTCATACAAAGAAATGAATTTTCATACCTGCGCCAGATGAAGAACTCGAGAAGAATGCCCTGTGAGCTCAGTAATTTTCACCATAGATGGGTATTTCCATAACGTTAATTGGTTCTGACTGAACCCATGTGAACTCAATAACTCACGTTCATGCCTATTCCACAGTAATGAACAAACTTGGGAGTGAGTGTCTATGGTATTTAGGCAGGCACCTGTCTGAGTGTTCCAAAACTTTATAGACCTGTCTGCACTTCCTCCACCAGATGCTAAAAGATTGCTTTGGAAGGGGCACCATGCCAAGGCCTTGACTGCAGCACAATGTTCATCTAAGCGGTGGAGAAATTGAGAGGTAGAATTTTGGGATGCCATGCTCTGATCCCAAATGTACAGTAGATTGTCATTCCCCCCACTTGCAAGTTGTTGGCCAGAAAGAGACCATTTCAACCCACAAACCTCCTGGTCATGCCCTCTGTAAGTTTGAACAATGTGCTCACGAATGCGAACATCATGATTGATTATCATCCCATCCCGTCCTCCTGTGGTAAGAATAGGACCATTCCAAGCAAGGGCACCAACACGTGCATGATGACCTTTCAAGGCTCTTAACTGTAATTTTGTCCATGTCAAAATTTAGAGATTGCCATTGCATTGGAATGAAAAAAGCTCAAAAAGATAAAGAGATTTTATTTACCTGTTTATTAGATGCAGAGTCCCATAGCTGTACAACAGAATTATTCAACCCAACGGCAATGTGCCTCCCATCAGGTGCCCAGCTAACACTGGTAACAGGACCTTCTTCATCGTCTGCAATCAGAAGCTCAGATATAGAACTACTTGAAGCATCCCACAAGTATACAGTGTTGCCAAGGGCTATGGACAACACATTATTCAAACTCCAATCCAGTAGATTCAAGTAGTAATCATCCACAAGGTCTGGTGCATCCAGAGTTCTATCTGCAGACTGTAATCAACATTGATAAATTAAATTAATAGACGTAAAGAATAAACGGCATAAGGACAATTGTTCTGACATGGGCTCCAGTGTACTAATAACAAAGGCCCCAAATACTATTTTGTTTATCTGGTCTCCAAGGCTATGTTTAAAATCCAGAAAAGGTAAACAACAATAGTTTGAAAACACTTAAATGGGATCACGGCTTCATTCACGAAAGGCCTTTTTCAGTGCTGAAATAATTTGTAATTGTTTTAGAAATTGGAATGGGCATATATCCAGTGTACTAATAAAAAAAGCCCCAAATACTATTTTGTTTATCTGGTCTCCAAGGTTATGTTTAAAGTCCAAAAAGGTAAACATCAATGGTATGAAAAAACTTAAATGGGATTAGGGCTTCATTCACGAAAGGTCTTTTTCAGTGCTGAAATAATTTGCAATTTTTTTAGAAATTGGAATGGGGTGTGGTAGCAAATTCAGCATTGCAAGTTAAAAGAAAAAAGAGACTGTAAACAATCCAACACATGGACTAATGCTTCATTAACAAGCACAAGCCATTTTGTACACAAATCCAAAGGGGATTAAAGGGTTTGGTCTCATATGCAAGTAAACATCAATGGAATTCAATATCTAGTTCTCAAAGATTTATATATAATGGAATGTCTAGTGAAAATGACCAAATAAATATGAAATCCAAGCCTTACCTGAGGAATATATCTGCGTGCCTTTTTGGAAACAGGGAGATTAGCTGACATAAGTTGTTGTGAGTCCTCAGAAGCAGGGTTTGCTTTTCTCTTGAAAGATAGAATTCTGCAGTTGGTGTCTGCAGCATTTGCATTCTTCAATAAAGTTGCTGCCAACTCCATCTCGTATGCTTTTTTAGCAGGCGAGGGGGTAGCTGTAGGGGTAGGGGTACCCTTGTTTTCCTTTTCTTTCTTTATGATCATGAATCTAGCGACATCCATATCCATGGATCCTCTTTCCGGGATAAATCTGTCACTCTGTTAAAAAAAAAAACAGATTACCATTAGTGTCAATGGGATTTGATTAGGAAGAAAAAATCAAACCCAGATTAACATTAGTGTAAATGGGCCTGGGTGAGATAGTAAAGCGGATATGTTCTGAAAAAGGTTCAAATCCCCATAGACATGTTTCACCCCACATAGACATGTTTCATCTTAAATAGATCATGTTTCAGTTGTTAGGGTTAGATGCAAGCCTTGGGTGATTTGGCAAAGTAAAAAACACAGTCAAGGAGTTTCTTAGGCACATCGATATTCTTAGAGTATCACATTGCATGTTTCACTGCACATAGACAGACATGTTCTTGAATAAATCATGTTTAAATTGTTAGGGAAAAATGCAAGTCTTAGGTGATTTGGTAAAATAAAAACCACTCAAGGAGCTTCATGGCCAAATGGATATTTCTAGTGATACATTGCATTGTAATATTCCCCATCAAATAGGAGTTCTTAGCCAAATGGATATTCTTAGAGTATTGCATTGTATGTTTCACTGCACAGACAAGTTTCATCTTAATAAATCATGTTTAAATTGTTAGGGAAAAATGCAAGTCTTAGGTGATTTGGTAAAATAAAAAAACACACTCATGGAGATTCTTAGCCAAATGGATATTTCTAGAGTGTTACATTGCATTGTAATATTCCCCGTCAAATAGATCTTCATAGGGTGTTGCATTGCATTGTAATATTCTCCATCAAATAGATCTTCACATAGTGTTTCATTGCATTGCAATCTTCCTCTATCAAATGGAGCTTCTTAGCCAAATGGATATTCCTAGAGTGTCACATTACATTGTAATATTCCCATCAAATAGATCTTGGTAGAGTGTTGCATTGCAATGTAAAATATTCCTCCATCAAATGAATCTTCCTACATTGCATTGTCATATTTTCAGTTAAGAAAGACAGAAAGCCGTTTTAAATTGTTTGAATTAGGTTTAAGCCTTAGAAGACTTTGGCTGAATAGATACTCCACCTAGAGCTTGTTACCCAAATGAATCTTCCTAAAATGCTTCACTGCATTGTAATAATCCAGATCCAAGAACGGCAGGAAATAGAAGCATCTTGGAAAAAGAAAAGAGAAAAAGACATTCACAAGTTTAAGAAATAACCATAGCCAATTACAAATAGAAGAGAACATCGTACCAACAAGAAAATAAATCTGATAGGATACATACGCTGTGTCTCATTGAAGCACCCTGTTTTTTCATAGGTCGGAGACATTGTTTTCTTGTGGAAGACCTCCTGGAACTTAATGAATGGCAAGACGATTCCATATCCTCCCTCTCCTCTAACCAAATCAAAAGATCCTTCTCTAATAAAATCACAAGACAAAACACAACCTATGAGAAACAAGCAGTCACTATACCTAATTTAAATTCTGAAAAAATAACAGCTCCAGGGCATCTGAATTGAAAATGCTTAGGTTCCTCAACGGATGAGGATGGCTTTAGCTCTCAAAAATTATTCCAGCAAGATATTAAAACCGATAACGGCTTAGCGTTCTCCTTGCACAGAGCAAAGCTAACGGCGAGCCGGAAAGTTGTAGTGGGTCAAGAAACAAATGGAAAGAGGATAAAAGAAAATACAGCACCCAGATTACATACTTGTTGCCTGAATTTCAACGGTCATAAAGCCAACCTGGATATGGGTTGCACTTCCAACAAAATGAGATTTGACCCGTCATATTTCATAAATGATGCTCGAATCAATACGCCTTCTATGTTGGAAATTTGTGTAGGAAAGGCTTTTATACAATTTAAATATTTCTTTATAAATGATGGAAATTACAAATTTACAATTATTAATAATATTGAATTGGAGATTTTTTTATGAATGTTTTATGAAATAGGTTTTTTAAGATCTTTTTACTTTTATTTTAATAAAAAATCTAAATGTGTATTTAAGATTTTGTTACATCCCATGTTTGAAGAATTTGATTAGGTTTGAATTTTTTTTTTAAATATTAGTGGTAAATGTTTTATGAATTAGTTTTTTTTTAAAAGATGTTACGGTTGATTTTGTTACATCCCGTGTTTTGAAGAATTTGATTAGGTTTGAATTTTATTTTTTTAAATAGGTAAATGTTTTATGAATTAGTGTTTTTTGAAAAAGATGTTACGATTTTTTATTTTGATGAGGTTTGAATTTTTTTTTAAATATTAGTGGTAAATGTTTTATGAATTAATTTTTTTGAAAAAGATGTTATCTTTTTTTAGTGAAAAAATAATATCAAAATAAAATTTATTTAAAATGAGTTTGTTGTAATAATAAGATTTAGAAAAAATAGAATATTTTAGATTAATTGAGTTATGAAAAATATTCAATGTAAAATGAAAACATCAAACTAAATATAGTTATGTGGAGATTTTAACAAATAATAAAAGATTTTATTACATTATATTTGGTTAGTAAGACAATTGTTTGTGTCTATATAAATTATTTTACAATTCATTGTATCTTTGTTTGGTTTGATGTATGAACTTATCATTTTTCATTGATGGGAACACGTGTTCTTAAAATTGCTTTAACATTAGGTCCCACATGTACGGTGTCTTCCAAGGTATGTGACCTCGTTATATGAAGGTGAAACAGAAAAAACAATGTATTGTTGCAAAGGTATCGATTGATATCGCAGTGTTATTGATCCAAAAATTTGAATTGTTGTTGTTGAGACCTATATTAAAAATGCACAAAGTTTGTCATGTGAATGGTCAAGGCCCAACTTTGAAACTAGTTTGCAAACTTGCCAAGGCTCTAAATTAGTCGTTTGGGCACATAATGAGGCAAATAATATATCAACAAAAATCTCTTGATGCAATCTAAAGCTTGTAAATGTTAACTTTTCTTTCAAGTACTAACAAATTGCTCTTTTAAACTATGAACCTTTGTCTTCAATTTGTTGCCCCAAAACTATTCAAGATTTTGTGAAAGGTTGTTGTGAAAGACATGGAATTTAAAACGTCAATATAATATACCATTGGAATGCTATTGAACCACCCTACACCATAACCAAGTTTTTTCATTATGGATTTGTTTCATGATATAATTATAAACCCTAGAGTTACAATAGTGAAATTTGGCCCTTAAGGGACGTGTAAGTTGTGCAAGTTATAAATCAGATATATTAACTCAAAATTGAGTACATGGGAGCTTGTTCAAAATCTTATTCTGGGCATTACAATGTACAACCATTAGTTTTCTAGAATTGACTTGAGAATATATTTTATTTTCTATGCACATCTAGACTCAAGTGGAGCTCGACTAATCCCCAATGAATGGGGTCAACATTGAAAATTTTGAAATTGTTTTTACTTTGACGAAATATGACATCATCATCCTAAATACACCATCCATTGACAAGGGTTTGGAGACTCAAAATTAAGTTGGAGAGAGCCTTCGCAAAAGACAAAAGGCATGGTATCTAAAATGAACCAAAAGAGACTGGACTGACTCCAATTGTGTGCCAACAAGATCCTGTTTGGCCACTCGAGCACTAAGGATCTCTGACAAAGACCATTTGAAAGACAAATTTGAACATCTAAAATTGGTCCTTCTAAGCAATGGGTACAAAGATAAACAAATCAATGACACTATTCGAAAAGCATGTAGCGATGAGGCAAGAAATCGGATGGAAGACAACTTTGTGACGAAGACCATTCTCCCTTACATCCATGGCACTATTGACAAGATTTCCAAGATTCTAAGAAGGAGAAACATAAAAGTTGATTTCTCCCCTTCAAAATCCCTCAGATACATGCTAGACACGGCTAAAGATCCCATTAATCTGAAACTACAAAAAGGTGTGTACACAATCCCCTACTCATGTGGAAAGAAATACATCAGGGAAATAGAACGCCCCATAATGATAAGGTTGAAATAACATGCCGTTGATATCCATCACGAACAAATTAAGAAATCTTCCATTGTCGAATATTGTTATAACACGAAACATTATATGTGCTTTGAGAATGGAGAGGTCCTTGCATCTATCCCGCATTACTACAAAAGGAGAATAAGGGAAGCTGTGGAGATCGATACATTTGCGGCTAACTTAAACAGATATGACGACCTGAAACTAAAGGAAGCATGGATACCAGTTGTACGCACCATAAGAAATCACCCTGACTCTCACACTATCAACGAAAGTCAAAACCCAATTCATTAATTTATTAAGTATAATTGGGGGCCGACTTATCTTTATAAAATTAAATTAGCACTATCAACTGTATATACTATCCTTCCAAAACTACTAATGTAAGATTGTGAGCCTCGCTCTCATGAAGATGGACCCACATTCATGGTTTGAAACGTCGTCGAGAAATTCTTCACCAACGCAACCTCCTCTTGATAATGATTTAATCAGCGTAAAAATCATAAATCTTTAAGGATGCAATGGTGATCTTTTCCATTTCGAAGAGTTGATTCACATGGTAGTAGGATTCAAGTTGTTGTACCCAATTATCGACAGATTTTGCGTTGATCTTGTCTTCAAGATTCGGTATGTCCATATTCATTTGTACTTTGAAGGGCTACTTTTATCAGAGTGAGATCACGTCGAGGATTCTTTGCATGTTGAAGCGAATCACATGAGAATCTCACTAAACTGGGTGAGTAATTCAGTTTGCTGACGAGCTAGTGTTTTTTCTATGAGTTGCTTTGTCTCGTCAGTTGCATGTCTATTGTCTGTTTCTTCGGTCATCTTCTCTGAAGTCGAAGGTAGTGTCTGCTTGTATTACGAGCGTGTTTGAACAGACATAAGTCAAGTAACTTCGTTAGAAGTGTCTACATAGCTTAAGCTTTGAATCTAGATTTGATACCAATGATTCATGCGCCCAGGCGCGCATCGGGGGACAATAGTTCGATTGAATGAATCGAGTACTAATATGGAGAAAACATATAAAGAATAAGCAAAGTAGGAAATACACTACACAGACAAAAAGTAAACACACAGACAAAATGCAAGAATTTGAACCAATCTCTGCTATTTGATTATTGCTCTATTACTTGCTTGTATTTTACAATATTGTACATGCTTATATAGGATGTTGAGATGCTTGGGTGACTACCCGTTACGTTAGTTACAAAGAAGTTAGAACATTTCAAAAGTTCAACCGTTGCAAACGATTGGAAGACAGAGAGACAATCTATTGTAATCGTGTTGAGATGTTGGAGTCGACGATGCATGTCGAGATGCGAAACCTATCGAGGTTCGAACTGTCAAAGTCGATATCGAACCTTTCGAAGTCGACAACATGCGAACTGCTGGGTGGATCACCAATGAGGGTCGAATCTGAAGCCATGGGGGAACCTTGAGGTAATGGTCGAATGTGTGGTTCCACCTAGAGAGATTGTATTAAATGATCTCATGACCTATGGACATATAAGTGGATCAAATCCCATACCCATGTACTCCTAACATTTAAAAATCAATTCTCACTAGCTCATTTGGTTAAGGTGTGGTTCTCGTCGGTAGGGAGACCCACATTCAATCCCCTTAGGGGTGAGTTAGTTGGGAGGAGACACCTAAAAATCCAGCCATGTTAAGGGTTAGTGTGGCCCCATCTGGGTGTAGTCCCCAGGTGATTTTGACGGCTTATATGCCCCTAGGTTGCAGTTTCTTAGCCAATGGTTGAAATGCACTAGCCCCAAGTGAAGGGCATTTCTAACAACAAAAAAATAGATGTATGGAATCAATAAAAAAGGAAGAAGTGGACAGGGATCTTATTAGATATGAAAGAACATAAATTCTACTACTCAAGGATACAAAAAAGGAGGTTGATGACCTCCTCCATAGAACAAAACAAATGTGGAAACAGAGCAGTGACATTGCATTTAGTTCCAGAGGAGTGTCTAAAGATTTAATGACTCTGTGGGATTGCATAAAGATCCATCTTATTCAAGAAATAAAATTCCCCCACTAGGGGATTGTTTACCTTCTCCAACTGTAATCATATATTCAAGTATTAATCTTAAACATTTATACTCCTATCAATTATTTGGAAAAAAAGGATTGTGGGAATTCTATAATTAACTAGGGCAAATTCTATTAGTTTCCCAACCTTATACTGGTTGGAGATCTTAGCCTTACCCTGTCAAGTAAAGAAAAAAAGAAGGTTTTGTAGTAAGAGGCCCTTTTAGGGAATATGTTGAAGACCTCATTCAGCACTGGAATTTTTATACATCCCTCCAAGTAATATAAATTTTACTTGGTCGAACAAAATGAATGACCCTAGACATGTTGTCGCCTAGTTAGATATATTATGGATCCGTGTCTCCTTTCTTCTTTATAGGTTTAGGATTTATTCCCACGTCTTGTCTTCTAGTGTCTCAGACCATAAACCAATTTCTCTTCTTATTGATCCCAAGTCGGACCTTAATTGTTTACCTGGCAATGTAGAGGTAATTCGTTTGGTTCTTGAAATATGTTCTGGTATCTCTCAAGAATGTAGTCGAACTATTGTTGTTGTCAGGAGTTGTGTTAGTCAAATCGTTGTTGCAGTCTTCCAGGAATGTTGAGGCTTTATCATAATCAATGCAAATTTTCGAGCATGGCCGATAAGCTTCTTTGTTTGTTTGGAAGATACCATAACAACCATTGATGTAGGGTGTTGCTCTGGTATGTCGTACCATTGATTCCAAATTTTGACAATCACCTTCTGAGGCCGTGACTGGTAATTTCCATGTCGATCCCATAGGTAAGGTTTCCCAAATAGAGTGACAACTACAGAAAGCGATGCCACATCACAGAGTACTTCATCTTCAAAGGGATTAATGAAGTAGTTGGTTTTGCATTGTCAGGTGATCCTTAGTTCTTGTCCATCCTTCATCCAACCGATATTATAACGTTGTGTATGTGGAGTGGTGGCAAGACCAAGTCTCTTCACGAGATCTTCAAAAACGAAGTTCTTCTGGCTACCATTGTCCACAATCAGATGTAATGGATTTTTTGAACCCATATCTATGTATGGAACAGGCGTTCTGGTTCCTCCTCATCAACAAAAGTTGAGGCTGTCGAAGTGGTTGATGTCGAAGCCCAAAGGGTTGATGCATTTGGGTCAGATTCTACCAGGGATTTATTGGACAAGTTGGATGTCGACAATTTTGCCAAAAAATTCTTTTGAGCTTTGCATTATGATGTATCATGTTATGATGAATTGTGATAATCACATCATTTCCCAGCAGGGGGTTGCTTGCTATGTTCCCTTTTGTTTTTCTGAGATTATTTCTTGTGATAGTTTGGCTTTGGCGAAGTTGGATGAGAAGGTTGTCTTGATTTGTCGAAGTCAGTCGGTGACTTCTTGTTAGATGTTCGACCTGTCGGCTTGGTCGTGAAACATGCTTTTCCTTTTTGTTTACATTCAAGCTTGTTGGCATAGTGGAATGCATCCGTAAGCGTACTGGAAGTCATAACCTCCTTCTCTTTCTGAATGTATGGTGATAATCCGTTGATGTAATTCAAGATAAGCATTTTTTGTTCTTCTTGGATGCCAAGTCTAGCCATGAGTCAATAGAACTCGTAGGTGTAACTCTGCATGGACTAGTCTTTCCATTGCCTTAACTTCTACCACTTCTTATACTATTGTTCAATGTACTTGGGCGGGTAGAAATCCTTTTGGACGTATGTGACAAATTTATCCCATGTGTCTATGGGGTATCCTTCTCATTCCATCTTTGTCAATAGATTCTGACAGTCATAAACTCCATCTCTTGCTGAGTGTATGGGGATAATCCATTGATGTAATTCAGGATAAGCAATTTTTATTCTTCTTGGATGTCAAGTCTAGCCATGAGTCAATAAAACTCTTCGGTGTAACTCTGCATGGACTGGTCTTTCCATTGCCTTAGCTGCTACCACTTGTTATACTGTTGTTCAATGTACTTAGGCGGGTAGAACTCCTTTCAGACATATGCAACAAATTTATCCCATGTGTCTATGGGGTCTCCTTCTCATTCCATGTTTGTCGATAGATTCTCACACCAATAGTGCACGAAGGTTGACATCTTTAAGGATGCAATGGTGATTCAATATTAAATAGTAGTAGGATTCAAGTTGTTGTACCCAATTGTCGACGGATTCTGCGTCAATCTTGTCTTCAAGATTCGGTATGTCCATATTCATTTGTACTTTGAAGGGGCTACTTTTATCGAAGTGAGATCATGTCGAGGATTCTTTGGATGTCGAAGCGAATCACATGAGAATCTCGTTGAACTGGGTGAGCATTTCGGTTCGCTGACGATCTAGTTCTTTTTCTATAAGTTGCTATGTCTTGTCAGTTGCATGTCTATTGTCTATTTCTTTGGCCATCTTCTTTGAATTTGAAGGTAGTGTCTGCTTGTATTGCGAGCATGTTTGAAGAGGCATAAGTCAAGTAACTACGTTAGAAGTGTCTACACAACTTAAGCTATGAATCTAGCTCTGATACCAATGATCTGGGTGCCTAGGTGCACATTGGAGGACAACATTTCGATTGAATGAATTGAGTACTATTATGGCAGAAGCATATCAAGAATAAGCAAACAGAAAATACACTACACAGACATAAAGTAAACACATGGACAAAATGCAAGAATTTGAACCAATCTCTGCTATTCGATTACTGCTCTATTACTTGCTTGTATTTTACAATATTGTACATGCTTATATAGGATGTTGAGATGCTTAGGTGACTGCTCGTTACGTCAATTACAAAGAAGTTCGAACAATTCGAAAGTTCAATTGTTGCAGACGATTGGAAGATAGAGAGACAATCTATCGTAGTCATGTCGAGATTTTGGAGTTGACGATGCATGTCGAGATGCGAAACTTGTCGAGGTTGTGTCTGTCACGTCCCCTCCCCTCTACTCAACGGATAGGGCACGAATTACAACTGTTGTTGTCAATCAAAGCAGAAAAGGGCAATCTAGCCTCATAACATAAAATGGATTGAACATAAAATACATGTAAATACACCGCGGAAGCAAATATCATTCATCACATTCAAGCATTCAACATGCTCATGATAATTTAAAACAAATACATTGCAGAGATTAAACACAAGAGAATACTTATCTGGAGAAGAAGTTTCCTGCAACTAGCTATGTCGTTGCAACATTCCACCCAACCATAGGCCAGTGTGCTCATCAATCTCTCAGCACCACTTCCAAACCCAAGTTGGGCATGATTTCCACAAGGAACTGGGGAACAACATACTTACACACAGTCAAGCCAACACAGAGTTGGGTTTCACAGACTGTCCATCCAAGCCAATAAACAATTGGGTTTCACAAGCTAATAAGGCAACAAGCCAATAACATATGGGTTCCTTGGACTTACTCAGCCAAGCCACCAATCACATCCAAACATAGTCAAACCATCTAACCGATGGGTTCCTTGGACTTACTCATCCAAGCGAACATAAGGATGCACTTCATAGCAAAATACAGTTGATGGGCATGAAGGAAAAACGTTCTTCAACCAACATGAATTGGAAGAAGGGGGAATCAACCCCAAGGTGAGCAACTCTAATTTCAGGAATGTCTATGGGAATTCCAAGAGCAAAAATGACTGCTATAAACCCCAAAATCGTTGATCTATCTTCCCAGCCACTAAGCATGACCAAAATCGCAACCAAAGACGGATTAGTAAAATGGGGGAAAACATCCTAGGAACCAAAAACGATTTCAGCAAACGTTCTCGGGCATTACAGGGACAAAAACGACCCCCTTGAACCCCCAAATTGTGAATATATGTTGGCCATTCACTAAGCAACACAAAAACGAGTTTTCCCAGCCATGGCAAGATGAGGAAATGCCGAAACCATGAGGGAAAAACGCACAGAAAGCTCTAACTGCTTGAGGAAGACAAAAAACGGCCTCTTAAAACCCCCAAATCGTGAATCTCTACTACCCATTCCCTCAACAAAACAAAAACTAATTTATGGGCATGTAGAAATGGAGAAAAATGCAGAAAAACATGATGAGAATGCACCAGCTATCTCCAACTGCGTGAGGGAGCAAACGCATGGGTGAATGATAGGTTGGGCATGCATTTCTGAGCATTTACCTGCCCAATAAGTCAAAAACATGATTTCCAAAAATGGGTGGCTTCCCCAATTCGAAATTGACTGCCATACTCTTCCCATCCCAAGGCATTAACTACCTCAACCAATTTCTAATGACTGGGCACAAAAGACAAAAATGGTAGTTGACAGCTTTATGGGTTTTCCCTTTGACATTTGGCATTACCCTATTGGCTTAATGGTTTGAATATTTTCCCTCCCCTATTCCTTGTGAAAGCATGCCCCCATCTTTTTAATGTTGCATTGACATAACTAGTTGTGGGCATTTTTATTAATTGCATATTTACATGATGTCCAAAATTATAATGTGCTTGGCTAGCATAAAAGCATTGGTATCAATTTTAACTGTCGATACATAAAACACTAAATCCATGGTAGGGCCTTGGCCTTTAACTTCTCACCATGATTTAATAACGTTATTTACATCATTTATAATTTAATGCAGTTGGGGTCAAAACCAGGGTGTTACAGTGTCGAGGTTCAAACTGTCGAAGACGACAACATGCCAACTGCTGGGTGGATCACCAATGAGGGTCAAATCCAAAGCCATGGGGGAACCTTGAGATAATGGTCGAATGTGTGGTTCCACCTAGAGAGGTTGTATTAAATGATATCGTGACATGTGGACATATAAGTGGATCAAATCCCATGCCCATGTACTCCTAACATTTAAAAATCATTTCTCACTAGCTCATTCAGTTAAGGTGTGGATCTCGCCAGTAGGGCGACTCGGGTTCAATCCCCTTAGGGGTGAGTTAATTAGGAGGAGACACCCAAAAATCCAGCCATGTTAAGGGTTGGTGTGGCCCCATCTGGGTGCGATCCCCGGGTGATTTTGACGGCTTAGATGCCCATGGGTTGCAGTTTATTATCCAATGGTTGAAATGCACTGGCCCGGAGTGAACGACATTTCTAACAACAAAAAAATAGAGGTATGAATCAATAAAAAAGGAAGAAGTGGTCAGGGATCTTATTAGATATGAAAGAACATAAATTCTACTACTCAAGGATACGAAAAAGGAGGTTGATGACCTCCTCCATAGAACAAAACAAAAGTGGAAACAAAGCAGCGACATTGCATTTAGCTCCAGAGGAGAGTCTAAAGGTTTGGTGACTCTGTGGGATTGCATAAGGATCCATCTTATTCAAGAAATAAAGTCCCCCCACTAGGGGATTGTTTATATTCTCCATCTGTAATCATATATTCAAGTATCGGTCTTAAACATTTATACTCCTGTCACTTATTTGGAAAAAAAAGGATTGTGGGAATTCTTTAATTAACTGGGACAGTTTCTATTAGTTTCCCAAGCTTATACTGGTTGAAGATCTTAACCTTACCCTGTCAAGTAAAGAAAAAGAGAGTGTTGTGTAGAAAGAGACCCTTTTAGGGAATATGTTGATGACCTTATTCAACACTGGAATTTGTTATAGATCCCTCCAAGTAATATAAATTTACTTGGCCGAACAAAAGGAATGACCCTAGACATGTTGTCGCCTAGTTAGATATATTCCTGATCCACGTCTCCTTTCTTATTTATAGGTTTAGGATTTCTTCCCATATCTTGTCTTCCAGTGTCTTAGACCATAAACCAATTTCTCTTCTTATTGATCCTGAGTCGGACCTTAGTTGTATCGCCTTTTGTTTTCTCCCAATTTGGACTCGAGCAGTTGGAGTTCTTTTACATCATAAGAAAATTTTGGGATGTGGGCATAAGGGTTCCTCCCTTCTTCATATGGGAAGAAAAAAAAAAGGAAAGTTTAAAAAGATCTAAAGTTATGGGCCAAATTTTCAATTTCATCCCCCCTTCCGGAAAGGAAGAAAACGCAGTCTGCTCTAGAGATCCACATTAAGGAAATGGAAGACAAAGTGGTGACCTCTACCGATTTAAAAAAAGAAGATGAATTGCAAAAACGATTCATAAAACTAACAGAAAGGAAGAAGAATATTGGAGGCTTAAATCCAAAAGCTTGTGGTTGAGATCAGAAGATCAAAACACTAAATTCTTCCACAAGAAATCTTGAATGAGGGTACATCAAAAAATTGCCCGGGAGATTGAGAATAAGATGGGGAGAAAATTCGAAATTTTGAAGAAATAAAAGAGTAACCCTTCAAGCACTATAACAGTCTTTACTCTAAATAAAATGAGGACAACCATGAGGCCCAAGGGGAATCTATTTAAGCCATCCCCCAATAGGTTTCTCATGAAGACAATAAGGTGTTGACTAAGCCAATTTTAGAGGAAGAAATTAGAGTAGCCATTTGGGGGATGGAGTCGGACAAGGCCCCTGGTCCTGATGGATTTTCAGTTCATTTCTATAAAATCTGTTGGAATGTCGTTAACAAAGACCTTATGCGAATGACGGATTACGCCCAAAGGAAGCCATGCCTGGGAGGAGCAATAAACTCTTCCATTATGGCCTTAATCCCCAAGGAATCCAATCCCTCCTCTTTCACTAGATCTCACCTTATCTCCCTATGCAATGCTTCATATAAGATCTTCTTTAAAATCATCTCCCTATGCCTCAAAGGTCTTCTCCCCTCAATCGGAAAATAAAGGGGGCTTCATTCAAAAGTGCAATTTTCTAGAAAATATAACTAGCATAGATCCATTTCAACACAGATCTATCAAGCACCGAGAGGGATCCAATTTCTTGAGGTGTAGATTTTTTTACCATTTGGATCCCTCTCACTACTTGATATATATGGGTTTAAAATGGATCTATGCTAGTTTTATTTTATTTTAGCTTATCTTTTTTAAGCCAACATGTAATTTTATTTTTTAATACTTTTATTTATGTCTGCTAGCATAACGTGATTAACGTGACAAGATCTCCCCCACACTGGGTTGGAGAGCACCGAGAGGAGCACCTCGCTCCTCTCGGTGCAATTATTGTTCAAGAAGCGATTAATTCAAGTAGGGTAAAGAAAAAAAAGTGATAATAAAACTTGATATGGCCAATGCCTTCGATAGAGTAAACCATCAATATCTCTATAAGATGCTCCAAAATTTTGGATTCAGTGAAAAATTCATTTCATGGATCAAATCCTACATTGGATAGACACGGATTGCTCCATTAGTGAATGGAAGGGTAACGATATTTTTTAAAGCTTCGAGAGGACTCAAAAAAGAATGCCCCTTTTCTCTGCTCCTATATATTATTATGGTTGATTCTCTGAGCAAAGTGTTAGAAAAGACTAGAGTGGAAGGTCAAATTAAGGGGATTAAGATTGTTAGAAATGTGAAGGAGATCAATCACTCCCAATTTGCAAATGATACCCTGCTCAGCGGGAGATCTTCCCTAGTTATCGCTCAAAGATTCAACTGCATATTTCAAACATTTTGTCAAGAATCTGATAGAAGAATCAACCAGCACAAAATCCAAATTTATGGTTGGAATATTTTGACCCTCCTCTTGGGCATCATTTAACATGAATTTGGATTCCATGGATTAGGAAATCTGGATTCTTTCAAATATCTTGGAATTCCAATAGAAAAAAGAAATCAATCTCAAGAAAATTGGTAAGAAATCTTGGACAAAATTTCGAAGAGGATTCAAAATTGGGGAGTGAATTGGATAAATCTCACCGACAGAGTGACGCTAATAAAATCAATACTTTCCTCCATGCCCTTGTTCCTCTATTCTTTCATTTTGGCTCTTGCATCTATCCTCCAACAAATCAACAAATTGATTAGGTCCTTTCTTTGAAAAGGATGCAAGTAGAATGACAACAAAATCTCCTTAATAATCTAGAATGTCGTTAAATGCCCCACAAATAGTGGGTGCTTGTTCATTAGAGATATCCAATTCAACAATTTGGCCCTGGGAGCTAAGTTGTTGTGGAAACCATTTCCCTAGATATAAATGAGGCAACAAAGGTATTACAAAGGAAGTATCTCGAAGGAAGCAAGATTAGATGTCTTGACTTCCCCCCTTGGGCTTAGAATGGATGGATTTTTTTCAATCTAGAAGCTTTGTTTCAAAGTATGGAACTTTTTTCACATAAATCTACATTGGATTCCTAGAAATGGGAGGCAAAATCACCTCTAGTTGGATAGTATCTTCAATGATCCTCCTGTAGGATCTATTTCGAAACTCTAGGATCTCAAAGAATGGATGATAAGCAACAATTTTGTTAAGTGGGGAGATATTTGTAAATGGCATAAATCTAATCAACTTTGGTGTGGGTGGATCCTTCTATCTCCTCCTGACCATCTCCTTCCATCCCTCCATCTAATGTTCCAAGGGTTCAAAGGTAAAGCTCCCATTGGAAAAAATAGAATGGAATTCAGAGGATGGGGAATTAAGGTTGGATTCTACTCGGTAAAACAAGAATATCAATATTTTCAATCTCTCCATTGTTCTCCCCCCAAATCTAAGATATGGAAAGGTGTTTAACTTAATAGCGTGCCTTTGAAAATCAATTTCTTTTGTTTGGTAGTGGCCCATGGGAAAATTCTTACAGGACAAAGTCTGAAAAGTCGTGGCTTCATTGAACCATCTCGATGCGTGCTATGCTAAGAAAGCGAGGAATCTGCTACTCACCTCTTAATGTTTTTCCCATTTGCTAAAAAGGTTTGGGAGGAGGCTCTTGGCCCTCTTCTTCCCTGTTACTCTTTCACTCATTAGGTTCTATGTTTTCCTCATGGGAGCACGCTTACTCTATTTCTCTAAAAAATAAGCTTATGTTAAAATGGCTTTAGTTGACTCTTCCCAAAATTATCTATTGGAAGATGTGGTTGGTGATAAATTAATTAATTTTCCAAGGAAAACAATCCTCCCCTCTTCAGGTGGCTAGGAGAGATATATCCCTGCTGGTCGAATTCTATAATGAAAAGTATGAGATCCCTTCTATCAACTCAGAGCTGATTTCTGACGAAGACAATTGGTTAAACTCTCTTCACCTCAAGGAGAGAGGTATTTCAATTCCTCCTATCAAATCCATCCAGAAATGGTAACTAAGACTAACTTACGGAGAATTCAAGAAGTGGAAAGAACAACAAAGTTGTCCTATGCTATTTTTTTATGGAGTTGCAAAAGGAAACCCTGGGATTACATGTGCGGGGTGGGGGTTCCTCTTTGATCCCAAAGGAAATACGAAGGAAACCTTCTCATGGAGTCTAGGATAAGAAACTAATAATATAGCAAAACTTCTAGCTTTGCTTCAAGGGAGAAAACAATTAAGGAAGCCATAATTATCAGTGAATCGAAACTTATAATAAATTCCATGATCTCCAGAAGCCCGCTCAAGAACATAAATCTGGCCAGAATTTAAGAACGAACATGGAAGAATCTAGAAGCATTGAAGGAAGTGGAATTCTACCATGTCCTCATAGGCAACAATGCGGAGGCAGCCAGGTTGGAAAATTTAGCTTCAACTAGGCCTGAAGTATCTATCCAATTCTCAAAATACAGGTGGGACCATGAAACTATTCCTTAGTAGAGTGACCTTGAGGTTCAATTTAGGAAGGGGGATTGTTGCTTTGGGAAATAATATCATGTTGGAGTATAAGCAAAAGGAGATTGAATTCATGAGAAAAGGTGGTAGCATGGGGAGGCACGTGGCTTCTCAGCTCGCTCATTCAATCAGACAGGTGGTTCATCATGGGGTTGCATTATGCACTCACCTCATTAATCCTCCTAGTTAGCTTGTACCATCCCTCTGTCAGTAGAGTGATTTCAATGGAAAATTCTTTAATTTGAAAGGACTGTTTGGATGTTGCATTCATGGATTTTCGTCCCTCCCATGAGAAAAATTCCCTAGTGGTAATCATGAATGTGCTTGCGATCTGGTATGCCAAGGGTGGCGAACTTCTGCAGCATGACAAGCTTGTTTTGGAAATTATGCGGTGGAGTCCTCCATTCATTGAAGATACATCAAGAGCAATCATTGAGCGAAGAGGCTTAAGGTGTTTATATTAGCAAATTCTTGGGCAACAAAACAGAAGTATCATAATCTAGAATTCATCCGAGTGTGAGAGGCATCCTTTAGGTGAGACAAAAGTTCGATAGACATTGTATGTTGCCCCAACTCCTCATCCATTAGCAGTATGGATAACAATAACTGGGAAGATGAAGAACACCGTTGTGTAGGTCACAAAGTGCAAAGACTGTCTACGAGCCACCGACGGCTTGGAAGGAAAGGTGTGTGTTCTGTAAGAAGATATGAGGAGTCGAGATCGCGTCTGGAAGTTTGGTAGGTTGAGGAAGACCAAATTCATGTTGCAGATCGTGGGGATGTTCAATACCAGTTGGCCATTCTTGGTGCAAATTATGAGCAACAACAGGCACAATTTGTAGAGCTTGAGGCAAGAATCACAGAGTTGGAGGAGGTACTGAAAGCGCGCCCGTTGAAGCTAAAAGAAAAAGAAATCGTGGAAGAATTCACCTCTCACCGACCCTTTCTCAAGATAGAAGACCCGGTCCCATGGACATATTGATTAGTTTTTATGTGTTGTCAATAAAGTTGATTTTTAGGCCAATTTCTTAGAAGTTTTAGCTACTGGTATGAATATGTTTGGCTCGGGATTAGACACGTATTTTTTGCTGCAAGACAAACAACTTTTAGTTTTGCTTTTAACTCTCAGGCTAGAGGCCTCTGTCAATGATTTTTGTGATATCTTTAATGTTGCATAAGAATATAACATAGTCCTCAATATCAAATTATAGATAACAATGGGAATCTTTGTAGACTCAAGATTGGGCCCTCTACAAGAAAATGATGCTATAACAGAGAAAGTTTAATGCCTAACATAGTACATAATCTTGAAATTGTAGCAATGGTCTTTTTTATGGTAACAATGTATTGCTATATAAGTTGTCCTTCTTGAACCCCAACTACAGTTGTAGGCAATATAAGAGTTTTTGCAATAAGCCCTTCACCATCCAAATTGTTATTTGCAAGGATCATTCTAAATCCTCTAGCATGCCTTAGCTTCACCAACTTTGCAATTCTCAATTTATTCCCTCTATCTAATATCATTATTTCCCTTCAAACAACATAGCATTATTTCCCTTCAAACAACATAGGATCCACATAAACTTCCATGTGTAAAGAAGATAAATAAGTATCCCTGGAACTCCTCGTAGCGATGTCCCCATGATAGACCAAGGAGAACACAATGAGAGCCAAAGACTTTCTACTATACAAAGACTACCCTGATTATTTTTCCATTGCCTAGCCTAATCTCTACAAGAAAATCTCTATCCAAAATCCCTACATCCACACTGGTCACCCATGGAGAAATGATTATTTTTCCATTGCCTAGCCTAATCTCTACAAGAAAATCTCTATCCAAAATCCCTACATCCACACTGGTCACCCATGGAGAAAGATTGCTTATAGAGATATCATAGATACCATCATTCCCTTCTAAAGTGGACACAAACACACACCTCTCAATTGCCCCACTCCCATTGCAATACTCCAAATAGTAAGGTTACAAAACCATTCTAGCCATCTATGAATGGACAATCTACCAAAAGGGAATATTGTATGGGAATATTGTATGTAGTGATTGCTCAACTACCCTTGTTCATGAATGTTTATGTTGACACCCATGTGAATAATTATAGCCCACAAGCCTTGTTATGCCCATGTCTCTTGCATTTAAGATCATTGATAACATGGCCACCTCATAAAAATTGTTATATATTGTTGTTGTGTTATTTTCTTAGTCTGGAGAATAAATTTGTTGGCTTAAAAGCTCATGTCCCATCCACGAGCCCTTAAACTAATTTAAAACGGGAATTCATGCAATTTCAATATTATGAATGATAATGTGCAATATATCAATTTTCAAAAACATTATATAAATTTAATTGATTGTCATTCATGCTATTTAACCTCAAAGTGAAACATTATGATCAAAATTAAAAATAACAATTTCAATGTAAATTATATTCATAGTATCTTGTATTTGTATTTGACATAAAGAATTAATTTACTTGGAACATTTTTCAGAGTAGTTAATAAAGTCCTTTGTGGACACAGACTAACAAAATGAGATGTTAAAGTCCTTGTGCAGACAAGGATTAACAAAATGTGATGTTAAAGTCCTTGTGTGAACACAGATTAACAAAATGTGATCTTGTGAAGAGGTGTAGGGCTTAAAAAGGTGCGATCAAATGAAAAATAAAGAAATTGTACAAGCTTTTGGCCTCAAATTACTAACTCCTTATTGACTCTATCGTTATTCATAGTAATCCTAGTTATTTTTTTTTTATGAAATTTGATTTCTTCATCTTGTAGATGTAAGAGTATCAATGAATAAAAGTTGAGTGAAGTTGAGAACAAATGAATAAAATTTGAGGGAAAAAAAAACAAAGTTTGACTTGATGTCAAGACAAACGACATAAAAAATTAGGTGTGCAAAAATGAATAAAAAAATGAATGAGTTAGAGAAAAATGTTTTGAAGTGACTCAACCTTGAGATGAAATCAGTGTACACGAAACAACACAAGGGTCGACTTGTGAATTCAAAAATATTTTGAAGTGACTCGGCCTTGAGATGAAAATAATGTACATAGAACAACACAAAGGTCAATTTGTGAATTCAAAAATACAAAAAGTGATGCAGATGAAACAATGCAAAATGGAAAGATAGCACAAGACAAAGAAAGTTAAACTTAACCAAACGCAGATCTATTTAAGACAAAGAAATTCAAACAAACCATAAGCAACCAAAGAGTTGTTCTGCTAAAAAACATCTAAAAAAATAGTTATGAATGTATAATGAGTAAGTCAGATTATAGAGCTAAGTTGAGTTGTATGTCAACCAAGAGCTAAAGAGAGAATTGTGTATCCCAAGAATGTACTCTTTAAACTATGCACTTTCAATATTGAAATCAATGAAATGTCAGATTCCTTAATAATGTATAAGTGAATGCATGTTTAACACTACTACTTAACATTGATTACACTACATTATTATCAATAACATTGATTTGAGTATTAGTAATAACAGTACTTAACATTGGTTTGAGCTCACGACACATAGGTGTACACCACACCCTAAATTGCATTTTTATTTTACATAAATTAAAACATTAATTATTAAAAAAAACAACATTTACATATGCCTTCAAGTTGGAGATTAAATTAATTAAACATGTGAATATGCTACTAAGTGGCTAGTCCATGCCAAAGATAAAAATAGAAAAGGTAGATAAATTATAAATTGAATATAAAAATTGAGAAAGTAAAAAGAAATCATAAAAACATAACTTGTTTATAAAACTTGTGTAAATAATTAAGTATTAAGTGACAACAATTTTTTGTTTTAAAATTAACAATGCCATGTAAACAATATCACATAACATTGGTAGAATTCTATATTAAATGTTTTTATTTTTATTGTGTTAAAAATTAAGTCACATTGTGAAAGATTTATATCCCATCAACAACCTTTTTTATATGTGAGAAAATAAAACGAATAACATTTAAATATTCTGATAATTATTTTTTAATTAAAAATATATTAACTGTATTTTGAAAAAAACATTGAAAAGCTTTATAACAATAACAAACTTGCAAATGAAAAGTAGAGTGACATGGATTCAAAGCATCGACTAATAAGAATAGTTGGCAATGATTATTCTTATTAGTCCATGCTATGCCATTTTACGCATTAGATTGAATTTTTTTTAATAGGTAGCGTCTCATGGAAATGAAAAATTGGATAACAAAATAAAGACAATCAATTATCATGATGAATGAATTTTTCTAATCCCCGTGAAATTGCATATTAAAGGGTCAGCAAGACCAAATTTTTGTCTTATTGTCTAAATCAATTCATTATTTTTTCACCCATAAAATTTTGGAGTTCTATTTATTCATTATTATAACTCACTCTTAGACTTTGGCATTAACATAAATGTATGAAACTATGACCATATTATTACAAACAATGACCTGTAAATATATAATGTATTTAAGATTGCTGTAAAATGGGAATGCTCAAAGGCTAGCATTCACCATTAAAGCAATGCCTATGCGCAATTGGTATGAAATAGTTGATCATAGGGTAGAACATAATAGGTCTACGTCCAAATCAATGCACAAGATGAAAGGTATCCAAGTTGGTCTAAATAAAGGCACAAGCACAAGGTCAGAGGTATTCAAGTTAACCAAATATATTCAACAACACATAACAACCTCATAATCAAGGGAGGATAGAAAAAAAATCACAATCATAGGTATCCAAGTTAACCAAATATGTTTGACAACAGAGAAAAACCCCACTCTCACGATCACGATCAGGAGAAGATAGGCGAAATTGGACAAGAGGTAAAGATAAAATAGGATGCGATCTGCATAGGGCGTGAACGAACAGTCTGCACAAACGAACGACTGCAACTCTCGCGGCCGGCTTGCCTGCGTGGCAGTTTGGCTGCCAGGCATCATGGACCCCCCCTGGACCCTGACCCAGAGGACTTCGATGGGCGATTTCAAAGGATTGTGGCTTCCTTTGCCCCTCTGTCGTCCAGTGTGTCAACCTCTTCTCGTTTTGTCAAGAGATCTAAAGTTCCGAGTGTCAAGCTCTCCTCTACGGCTTCAAAAAGGAAGGTTGTTACCTTATCAAAAAAAGGGTTGATTGGCTTATTCACAAGACTGTGCCCCCCCCCCCCCGATCTGTGGAAGTATGGCTCAATAAAAATTGGAGAGATCTCATCCAAGAGGAAGTGCAACAAATATTCTGCGGCAAGGGTTACTTTGCTTTCATATTTGAAAAAAAGGAGGATTGGGATCTTATCTTCAGAAATGGGCCATATTTTATGGGGCCGAGAGGGATGTATCTTAACAAATGGGACTTCTCCTTTGAACCTGAAAAAGATATCCCTAAGGCAGTGCCGATATGGGTGAAGCTTCCCCATCTGCCACTACATTGTTGGAATGATGAAGACTTCCACGCAATAGGCAATACTCTAGGAAATACATAGACAAATCAGAGCCAAAAGCCCCCATGTTTTCATGCGCAAGGATCTGTGTTGAAGTCGACCTCGAGAAAGGGCTTCTGGAAGCCATCAACTTGACAATAGACGGGTGGAACCACATGCAGACCCTGGACTACGAACAGATACCTTTCAAATGTAAGTATTGCCACAAATATGGGCATTTTGCCAAGTCTTGCCCAAAAAATCCAGAAAAAGCCAACCCTGAGGAAGGATGGAATGTAGCCAGTAAAAGAAAGGGAGCAAGAGCAGCCCCAACTCAATCTCAAAACACCGCGGCAAAGAATGTAGTCGGAAATAAGTTTCAAGCACTAGCTGATGAGGAGAAAGAAGAAGGGGAATTCGTGGTGGGGGAAGAGACTAACACCTTGCAAGAGGTTGAAGCCCCAAATGTTTCACCTTCTCATGACATGGAAGAGCAGCTGGCTCAAAGCCCTCCGGTCCAAACTCATACAGAAGCAAGACCTGATTCCTCTGCTAACAATGGAGGTACATGCACCCGGTCCAAGACAAGGGCAACATCAGAAGAAGTCTCAGAAAACTCCAATGAAGAACCAGAACCGCTATCTAAAAAAGGAAGAAGATCCAATAAAACCCTCAAAGAACAGGAAGCAGCAAGGGAAAGAGCTGCAGGAAAACAGTCCAACCTAGATTTTTTGGTAAGAAACCCATAGGCGAACAAATACCTCCTCACCCCTGAAAAAGAAAAGAAGGAAAAGGAGAGGGTGCTCCATCAACACAAGAAATAATGAAGCTGGTCTCTTGGAATTGTCGAGGACTGGGAGGAAACCAGAAAATAGAAGTTGTTAAAAGAATCAAAACAATGGAAGCCAACTCCATCCTCCTCATCCAAGAGACAAAAAAGACTGCAGAAGACGGTCTTTCATCAATAAAGAAAATCTGGCCTAAAGGTGAAGGAAAGCAATCAGTGCAACATGGGCATTAGGAGGCATCCTCACATGGTGGGACAAAGATAAATTCACAATGCATTCAGCAATAGAAAATAAGAACTGGCTCTTTGTGGAACTCAAAGACAAGGAAAGTAAGGAAACTATCTGGGTGGGGAACATTTATGGCCCTACCATTCAGGCACAAAAAGAATCTTTCTGGAATTCCTTAGTGACCAATGCACGGGGAAAAAGCAATGTCCCTGAATAATTGCGGGAGACTTCAATGTTACTATATCGGTCGAAGAGCACAGGGAAGGCACCAAAGTCTGAGATCTATTTGGAGAGAGGTTGGAGGACCTGATTTCCTATTGGGGTCTAGCAGATATCAAGCCAAAAAATGGCAAGTTCACTTGGAATAATAAAAGGATAGGACCGAGACACATTGCATCCAGGCTTGATAGGGTGCTGGTTAGTCCTCACCTTTTAAAGAATCTGGCCATCCCAAAATCAAAGCTGCTTTGCTCAACTGTTTCAGATTTAATCACCTCTAGATGGAATCGGAAGGTGTCTCCGACATCATCTATAATGCCTGGAGCTGTTTTATACCGAGATCCCTGGCTTACATTTGGGAGCAAAAGTTAAAGCGTGTCAAATCTGCTCTCAAGCAATGGGCAACGAAGCACTACCAGGAGCCCAAGATCAGAAAGCTAGAGCTAATCAAGCAGATGGAAACTTTGCACGAACACATGGAGCAAATTGAAGTTACCCAGGACTTAATTATACAGGAAATAGAGTTTGAAAAAACTTTGCAGACCACTCTCAGGTAGGAGGAGGAAAGTTCAAGGTTGCAGTCTAGGAATCTATGGCTAATCAACGGAGACCAGAATACAAAATTCTTTCAAAATCAATGCAAGGAAAGGCAATGTAGGAATACCATAAGGGAGCTCAAAAAGGATATGGAACTTCTACCACAGACCAGGCTGAGATCATCAATGAGGTAAGGGGTTTTTTTGAAAATTTGTATAATAATGAAGAGGAAGTCCTTCAAGAGGATATGGCGGAAATGGTCAAAGACATTCCACATCTTGTCAAACCTAAAGACATCGAAGCCCTAGAAGCTCCCATTTCCGAAGAAGAGATTAAGAGGCCATTTGGTCCCTCCATTTGAACAAATCCCCCGGACCTGATGGTTTCCCAATTCGTTTTTATAGAATGTGTTGGCGCTTCATTAAAAAAGACCTGATTCGTCTCATTTCTTGGATGTCCAAAGGAAGGATGGGAGGCACAAAAAACTCTACCTTCTTGGCCTTAATCCCCAAGGAGCCTAACCCTGCCTCTATTAAACGTTTCAGACCTATTTCTCTATGTAATGCCTCTTATAAAATTTTCTCCAAAGCCCTATCTCTCACGCTGAAAACTATTATCCCTTCCTTAATCTCTCCAAATCAGGGAGGTTTCATAGTCAACCGCCACATAAGTGATAACATTCTTCTAGTCCAAGAAGCAATACATTCTAGTCAAAAATAAAGGGAATCCGGAATGGCCATCAAACTTGATTTGGCCAACGCTTTTGATAGATTAAGACATGATTTTATTTTTCTGGTTTTGGAAAAGTTTGAGTTTCCTCCCATCTTTGTCAAACAAATTCAAGCCAGCATAAGCTCACCTTGGATAGCCCCTCTAGTTAATGAAAGACCCTCTGATTTCTTCAAACCCAAAAGAGGGATAAGGCAGGGCTGCCCTCTATCCCTGTTTCTGTACATTTTAGTTGCAGATTGTATGAGCAAAAGACTAAATAAACAGCTAGAGGAAAGATTGTTCTTGGTCTCTCCTTCAAAACAGGGATTCAGCCCATCAACCATGCGCTCTTCGTAGATGATTCCATCTTGCTGGGAAGGGCTTCCACTCAGGAAAGCTAGGAGTTTCCAGCAGTCTCTCAATCTTTTCCTTCTTTCCTCGGGCAGCAAGGCAAACCTGGATAAATGCCAAATCTATGGATGGCACAGCAATGTCACCACCCTTAGAGATATCTCCCAAATCCTCAACATTAAAGTCAATTATGACTGGAAGCACTTCAACTACCTGGGAATACCAAGCACTAAAAAATCTTTCTCATCGGCCATGTGGAGACCTGTAATACAAAAAATAAAAAGCAAGGTTCTCTCTCTTGGTACGCGTTGGCTCAACATTGCTGGGAAAGTCACTCTCATAGAGTCAATTTTATCCACCTACCCCATATACATCAGCCCAATGGTTCTAGCTCCAAAGATGATCACTAACAGAATAAGTATGGAAATAAGAAAGTTCCTCTGGCAGGGAGGCAAAGTTCAATCTAAAAAATTCCACCTTGTTAAATGGGATGTGGTTAAGACCCCAAAATTAAATGGGGGATTGGGCATTAGAGATCTGGAGCAGATGAATAAAGCGCTGGGAGCTAAGCTGGTTTGGAGAATGGTTTCTGGAAGTAGGGATTGGTGGAAAGAAGTTATCAGGAAAAAGTATATAGGGAAGCCACGTTCCACAATTCTCTGTCATCCTTGGGATGGGCAAGGTACTTCAGTCTGGCAGCTATGTAAATCTTCTCTGACTTTAATTCAATCATAATTCTATTGGGTCCCAGGTAATGGTAAGAAGATCAAGTTTTGGAGTGATAGAATCCTTGGTAATCCCTCCATCTCTTCTCTCCCTCACATGTAGGATCTCTCCAATTGGGCAATTGGTAATGGTCTCGTTACTCTTTATGATCTATCTAGCTGGGATAGGAAAGTAAAATGGATTGGCTGGAAGTTGCTGCAACCTCCCGATCATCTGAAACAAGCTGCTGATCTCTTGCTTCCCCTCCTCCACGGTATTTCCCTTATCAGTAAAAGCTCTAAAGACTCCATTGGGTGGGGCAGCAATGGTACTTATACAGTTAAAGAGGGATACAAACTGCTCCAAACATATTTGGTAACCGCCTCAGCAAATCTATGGAAGAAGGTTTGGAATCTAGACTGTATTCCAAAAGTCAACTGTTTTACATGGCTGCTAATGCACAATAAACTCCTAACGACAGACAATCTCACTAAAAGAGGTATAGAAGGCCCCTCCAGATGTGCCCTGTGTAAAGCAGACTTGGAATCTGCCACGCACCTCTTTCTTCAATGCAAAGTCGCTATACAAATTTGGAGGGCTATCTTGCATAATGTTTGTGCTTTTTTCAAACCTCCAGACCCCCTTGAGCAACTTTTAATAGTCTAGAACAGTCTTTATCCAGGGAATCTCAGAAATTTAAAAAACCAAAAAACCAAAAAAAACAACCAAAAAAAAAAAAAAAAACCCATCCTAAGGCGGCTGTGGAATGTCATTCCTAAGAACATATGCTGGCAGATTTGGTTGGCAAGGAACAAATCAATATTCAAGGGAGAGAAGGTTAATATCAATCGGATTGCAACAAAGATTATTGGGATGACTGCTGAAAAATCAGATTCCTTAATAATGTATAAGTGAATGCATGTTTAACACTGCTACTCAACATTGATTACACTACATTATTATCAATAACATTGATTTGAGTATTAGTAATAACAGTACTTAACATTGGTTTGAACTCACCACACATAGGTGTACACCACACCTTAAATTGCATTTTTATTTTACATAAATTAAAACATTAATTATTAAAAAAAACAACATTTACATATGCCTTTAAATTGGAGATTAAATTAATTAAACAAGTGAATATGCTACTAAGTGGCTAGTCCACGCCAAAGATAAAAATAGAAAAGATAAATAAATTATAAATTGAATATGGAAATTGAGAAAGTAAAAAGAAATCATAAAAACATAACTTGTTTATAGAACTTGTGTCAATAATTAAGTATTAAGTTACAACATTTTTTTGTTTTAAAATTAACAATGCCATGTAAACAATATGGTAGAATTCTATATTAAATGTTTTTATGTTTATTGTGTTAAAAATTAAGTCACATTGTGAAAGATTTATATCCCATCGACAACCTTTTTTATATGTGAGAAAATAAAAACGAATAACATTTAAATATTCTGATAATTATTTTTTAATTAAAAATATATTAACTGTATTTTGAAAAAAACATTGAAAAGCTTTATAACAATAATAAACTTGCAAATGAAAAGTAGAGTGACATGGATTCAAAGCATCGACTAATAAGAATAGTTGGCAATGATTATTCTTATTAGTCCATGCTATGCCATTTTACGCATTAGATTGAAATTTTTTTAATAGGTAGCGTCTCATGGAAATGAAAAATTGGATAAAAAAATAAAGACAATCAATTATCATGATGAATGAATTTTTCTCATCCCCGTGAAATTGCATATTAAAGGGTCAGCAAGACCAATTTTTTTGTCTTATTGTCTAAATCAATTCATTATTTTTTTTCACCCATAAAATTTTGGAGTTCTATTTATTCATTATTATAACTCACTCTTAGACTTTGGCATTAACATAAATGTATGAAACTATGACCATATTATTACAAACAATGACCTGTAAATATATAATGTATTTAAGATTGCTGTAAAATGGGAATGCTCAAAGGCTAGCATTCACCATTAAAGCAATGCCTATGCGCAATTGGTATGAAATAGTTGATCATAGGGTAAAACATAATAGGTCTACGTCCAAATAAATGCACAAGATGAAAGGTATCCAAGTTGGTCTAAATAAAGGCACAAGCTCAGAGGTATTCAAGTTAACCAAATATATTCAACAACACATAACAACCTCATAATCAAGGGAGGATTAGAAAAAAAATCACAATCATAGGTATCCAAGTTAACCAAATATGTTTAACAACAGAGAAAAACCCCACTCTCACGATCACGATCAAGAGAAGATAGGCGGAATTGAACAAGAGGTAAAGATAAAATAAGATGCGATCTGCATAGGGCGTGAACGAACGGTCTGCACAAATGAACGACTGCAACTCTCGCGGTCGGCTTGCTTGCGCGGCAGTTTGGCTGCCAGGCATCATGGACCCCCCTGGACCCTGACCCAGAGGACTTCGATGGGCGATTTCAAAGGATTGCGGCTTCCTTTGCCCCTCTGTCGTCCAGCGTGTCAACCTCTTCTCGTTTTGTCAAGAGATATAAAGTTCCGAGTGTCAAGCTCTCCTCTACGGCTTCAAAAAGGAAGGTTGTTACCTTATCAAAAAAAAGGTTGATTGGCTTAATCACAAGATTGTGCCCCCCCCCCCCCCCCCCAAGATCTGTGGAAGTATGGCTCAATAAAAATTGGAGAGAGCTCATCCAAGGGGAAGTGCAGCAAATATTCTCGGCAATGGTTACTTTGCTTTCATATTTGAAAAAAAAGAGGATCGAGATCTTATCTTCAGAAATGGGCCATATTTTATGGGGTCGAGAGGGATGTATCTTAACAAATGGGACCTCTCCTTCGACCCTGAAAAAGATATCCCTAAGGCAGTGCCGATATGGGTGAAGTTTCCCCATCTGCCACTACATTGCTGGAATGATGAAGACTTCCGCACAATAGGCAATCCTCTAGGAAATACATAGACAAATCAGAGCCAAAAGCCCCCATGTTTTCATGCGCAAGGATTTGTGTTGAAGTCGACCTCGAGAAAGGGCTTCTGGAAGCCATCAACTTGACAATAGACGGGTGGAACCACATGCAGACCCTGGACTACGAACAGATACCTTTCAAATGTAAGTATTGCCACAAATATGGGCATTTTGCCAAGTCTTGCCCAAAAAAGCCAGAAAAAGCTAACCCTGAGGAAGGATGGAATGTAGCCAGTAAAAGAAAGGGAGCAAGAGCAGCGCCAACTCAATCTCAAAACACAGCGGCAAAGAATGCAGTCGGAAATAAGTTTCAAACGCTAGCTGGTGAGGAGAAAGAAGAAGGGGAATTCGTGGTGGGGGAAGAGACTAACACCTTGCAAGAGGTTGAAGCCCCAACTGTTTCGCCTTCTCATGACATGGAAGAGCAGCTGGCTCAAAGTCCTTCGGTCTGAACTCATACAGAAGCAAGACCTGATTCCTCTGCTAACAATGGAGGTACATGCACCCGGTCCAAGACAAGGGCAACATCAGAAGAAGTCTCAGAAAACTCCAATGAAGAACCAGAACCGCTATCTAACAAAGGAAGAAGATCCAATAAAACCCTTGGAGAATAGGAAGCAGCAAGGGAAAGAGCAACAAGAAAACAGTCCAACCTAGATTTTTTGGTAAGAAACCCACAGGTGAACAAATACCTCCTCACCCCTGAAAAAGAAAAGAAGGAAAAGGAGAGGGCGCTCCATCAACACAGGAAATAATGAAGCTGGTCTCTTGGAATTGTCAAGGACTGGGAGGAAATAAAAAAATAGAAGTTGTTAAAAGAATCAAAACAATGGAAGCCAACTCCATCCTCCTCATCCAAGAGACAAAAAAGACTGCAGAAGACGGTCTTTCATCAATAAAGAAAATCTGGCCTAAAGGTGAAGGAAAAGCAGTCAGTGCAACAAGGGCATTAGGAGGCATCCTCACATGGTGGGACAAAGATAAATTCACAATGCGTTCAGCAATAGAAAATAAGAACTGGATCTTTGTGGAACTCGAAGACAAGGAAAGTAAGGAAACTATCTGGGTGGGGAACATTTATGGCCCTACCATTCAGGCACAAAAAGAATCTTTCTGGAATTCCTTAGAAGACCAATGCACGCGGAAAAAACAATGTCCTTGAATAATTGCGGGAGACTTCAATGTTACTATATCGGCCGAAGAGCGCAAGGGAGGCACCAAAGTCAGAGATCTATTTGGAGAGAGGTTGGAGGACCTTATTTCCTATTGGGGTCAAGCAGATATCAAGCCAAAAAATGGCAAGTTCACTTGGAATAATAAAAGGATAGGACCTAGACACATTACATCCAGGCTTGATAGAGTGTTGGTTGGTCCTCACCTTTTAAAGAATCTGGCCATCCCAAAATCAAAGCCGCTTTGCTCAACTGTTTCGGATCATAAACCAATATGCTTCTCTCTATCTCCTGTGGGGAAGTTGGGACCTCTTCCTTTTCGATTTAATCACCTCTGGATGGAATCGGAAGGTGTCTCCGACATCATCTATAATGCCTGGAGTTGTTTTATATCGGGATCCCCGGCTTACATTTGGGAGCAAAAGTTAAAGCGTGTCAAATCTGCTCTCAAGCAATGGGCAATGAAGCACTACCAAGAGCCCAAGATCATAAAGCTAGAGCTAATCAAGCAAATGGAAACTTTGCACAGACACATGAAGCAAATTGAAGTTACCCAGGAGTTAATTATACAAGAAATAGAGCTTGAAAAAGCTTTGCAGACCACTCTCAGGTAGGAGGAGGAAAGTTCAAGGTTGTAGTCTAGGAATCTATGGCTAATCAACAGAGACCAGAATACAAAATTCTTTCAAAATCAGTGCAAGGAAAGGCAACGTAGGAATACCATAAGGGAGCTCAAAAAGGATGACGAAACTTCTACCACAGACCAAGCTGAGATCATCAATGAGGTAAGGGGTTTTTTTGGAAATTTGTATAATAATGAAGAGGAAGTCCTTCAAGAGGATATGGCAAAAATGGTCAAAGACATTCCACATCTTGTCAAACCTGAAGACATCGAAGCCCTAGAAGCTCCCATTTCCGAAGAAGAGATTAAGAGGGCCATTTGGTCCCTCCATCTGGACAAATCCCTCGGGCCTGATGGTTTCCCAATTCGTTTTTATAGAATGTGTTGGCACTTCATTAAAAAAGACCTGATTCGTCTCATTTCTTGGATGTCCAAAGGAAGGATGGGAGGCGCAAAAAACTCTACCTTCTTGGCCTTAATCCCCAAGGAGCCTAACCCTGCCTCTATTAAACGTTTCAGACCTATTTCTCTATGTAATGCCTCTTATAAAATTTTCTCCAAAGCCCTATCTCTCAGGCTAAAAACTATTATCCCTTCCCTAATCTCTCTAAATCAGGGAGGTTTCATAGTCGACCGCCACATAAGTGATAACATTCTTCTAGTCCAAGAAGCAATACATTCTAGTCAAAAAAATAGGGAATCCGAAATGGCCTCAAACTTGATTTGGCCAACGCTTTTGATAGATTAAGACATGATTTTATTTTTCTGGTTTTGGAAAAGTTTGAATTTCCTCCCATCTTTGTCAAACAAATTCAAGCTTGCATAAGCTCACCTTGGATAGCCCCTCTAGTTAACGGAAGACCCTCTGATTTCTTCAAACCCAAAAGAGGGATAAGGCAGGGCTACCCTCTATCCTCGTTTCTGTACATTTTAGTTGCAGATTGTATGAGCAGAAGACTAAATAAACAGCTAGAGGAAAGAATGATTGCTAGTCTCTCCTTCAAAACAGGGATTCAGCCCATCAACCATGCGCTCTTCGTAGATGATTCCATCTTGCTGGGAAGGGCTTCCACTCAGATAGCTAGGAGTTTCCAGCAGTCTCTCAATCTTTTCCTTCTTTCCTCCCGCAACAAGGCAAACCTTGATAAATGCCAAATCTATGGGTGGCACAGCAATGTCACCACCCTTAGAGATATCTCCCAAATCCTCAACATTAAAGTCAATTATGACTGGAAGCACTTCAACTACCTGGGAATACCAATCACTAAAAAATCTCTCATCGGCCATGTGGAGACCTGTAATACAAAAAATAAAAAAGCAAGGTTCTCTCTCTTGGTACGCGTTGGCTCAACATTGCAGGGAAAGTCACTCTCATACAGTCAATTTTATCCGCCTACCCCATATACATTAGCTCAATGGTTCTAGCTCCAAAGATGATCACTAACAACATAAGTATGGAAATAAGAAAGTTCCTCTGGCAGGGAGGCAAAGTTCAATCTAAAAAATTCCACCTTGTTAAATGGGATGTGGTTAAGACCCCAAAATTAAATGGGGGATTGGGCATTAAAGATCCGGAGCAGATGAATAAAGCGTTGGGAGCTAAGCTGGTTTGGAGAATGGTTTCTGGAAGTAGGGATGGTGGAAAGAAGTTATCAGGAAAAAGTATATAGGGAAGCCACGTTCCACAATTTTCTGTCATCGTTGGGATGGGCAAGGTACTTCAGTCTGGAAGCTATGTAAATCTTCTTTGACTTTAATTCAATCATAATTCTATTGGGTCCCAGGTAACGGTAAGAAGATCAAGTTTTGGAGTGATAGAATCCTTGGTAATCCCTCCATCTCTTCTCTCCCTCACATGGAGGATCTCTCCAATTGGACAATTGGTAATGGTCTCGTTACTCTTTATGATCTATCTAGCTGGGATAGGAAAGGAAAATGGATTGGCTGGAAGTTGCTGCAACCTCCCGATCATCTGAAACAAGCTCCTGATCTCTTGCTTCCCCTCCACGGTATTTCCCCTATCAGTGAAAGCTCTAAAGACTCCATTGGGTGGGGCAGCAATGGTACTTATACAGTTAAAGAGGGATACAAACTGCTCCAAACATATTTGGTAACCGCCTCAGCAAATATATGGAAGAAGGTTTGGAATCTAGACTGTATTCCAAAAGTCAACTGTTTTACATGGCTGCTAATGCACAATAAACTCCTAACGACAGACAATCTCACTAAAAGAGGTATAGAAGGCCCCTCCAGATGTGCCTGTGTAAAGCAGACTTGGAATCTGCCACGCACCTCTTTCTTCAATGCAAAGTCGCTATACAAATTTGGAGGGCTATCTTGCATAATGTTTGTGCTTTTTTCAAACCTCCAGACTCCCTTGAGCAACTTTTAATAGTCTAGAACAGTCTTTATCCAGGGAATCTCAGAAAGAAAAAAAACCCGTCCTAAGGCGGTTGTGGAATGTCATTCCTAAGAACATATGCTGGCAGATTTGGTTGGCAAGGAACAGATCAATATTCAAGGGAGAGAAGGTTAATATCAATCGGATTGCAGCAAAGATTATTGGGATGACTGCTGAAAAATTAGTGACTAGAGGAATGGGATTTCCAGATGCAGAAGATATCCCAGCAAAAGTATCCAAGTGGTGCAGCATTTTCTTCCAGAGGAGTTCCCCTCAGGCCAAAAACTACAACAGCAGGCAGCCATGGGAAGTAAGAAAAAACTATGATGACCTCTCTCGATGGATTTAAGATCAGAATGCCTACTCTTTATTCTTTGATGGTGCCTCAAAAGGCAACCCAGGGAAGGCAGGTGCAGGGGGTCTTATTCTGAATCCAAGAGGACAAATAATCAATTCTTTTGCCTAGGGACTGGGGAGTAAGACTAATAATGAGACTGAGTGGCTGGCTCTTCTACAAGGGTTGGAGATGATTGATGCAAAATCCATCACTAGGCTGATAATCTTGGGGGATTCTCGCCAAGTGATCCTCAAAATGAGAACAGGCTATCCTACGGGATCCATTAAATGCAAAAGGCTGCACAGTAGAATTCAAAAGCTCCATCTTCCTAAAAGCACAGAGTACTACCACATTTTAAGAGAAAACAACGCTGAAGCAGATAAAATGGCAAACAAGGGGGCCTCTCTCTCACAAGGTTCACTAATTTTAAATGGAGAAGAGACAAGCTACAAACATATCCCCTAAGAACCAAAAATGGATTTCTTGTGGTAAGCCAGGACAGTGCACGGCTCACTTCTCAAAGTATAAACATAATGTCTTATATCCTCAGCGTTTCCCTGACAGGGCATGTAGCCTCCTCTCAACACAAAGTGGATGCAACAATTTGTATTTTTCTTTGCCTTTTATAAGCAGTCCCAACAGTTTACAGAAGAATGTGTGGGCTCTCTGCCTCACTCCACCATTCTCTGCAACCTTTTCAAGCAATCAACACGATTACAGGAATCACGTGGCAGGTTCACCATCTGCCTGCGCGAGCACTTTGAAATGGGGAAAAATTCTGTGTTGTAATATATCTTTGCATAAAAAGGAATGGAAGAATCTATTCAGAGAGGAGAGGAACGTGCAGAATTTAAGTTTGAGTGGTAGGCATGATTGGACGGAGTGGGAATGGGGCTGTCCTGGAAATGTAATGAATTTAAATGAGCAGCGTGAAAGACAGAAGACAAGCAGCTATTTTTTTTCAATGGGGACTGGCAATGAGCAAGGCAACCTGACATTGATATGGAGGACCAGCAGAGGAGCTTGTGACCGTAGACAGTCAGAGGATAAAAACTATTTGCTCTTTGACCACCAGGCTCAGGATAATCAAGTGCAAGCAGTCCGGAGGATTAAGAAATACACTCTCATCCAGTTGATCAGATTGGAGACCAAATTAAATTGATTTGATCATGTTTTTTTGTAAAATCTTGAATAAGCAGTTCATCAGAGTATACTCCACAAATGTCAATTTAAAGAACAGTAACAAATCTAGCTGCCCTAGATGGCCTCACTTCTGGCTCTGTTTTGATTCTGTTCTTCTGACTGAAAATTCTCTCGAGCAAAATATGTTCTGAATGGCTGTGCACAGCCTTTTTAATACATTTTTTCTTAAGTTTCTGTTAAAAAAAGATCAAGAGAAGATAGGCAAAACACCTCAAAAAGTGACCCTTGATTCACATTATAGGCCTCTTGACAATATTTTCTGCTTGTTTGTATCTTTTATGGAATGCTTGGCATTGGATCAAGGGTACAACATAATGGTATATGATAGATACTACCGAATGCACAGATCACATTAGACAGTTTCGTGAAATGATGATGGGTGGGGTGTGACCTGAATGCTTGAATGGCACATATAGCGGGTACAGAGAGGAATACTGTATGCTTAATGGTATGGCCGCATTGCAAGAGGCATGGCACATCTTCACACATGCAGTGTGCACAAGGTGGCATCCTGCTGGCAGGTATGTCATACAGACAAGAGTTAGCAAATGCACAGCTTACCCTGCACATTCAAAGATCGCTATCCTCACCCATAACATAACACCCCTCAATTTTGCCATGAAGTGGTTTGCTTTATTTCTCTACTAATGAAAATCTGCTTTAGTAAACAGTCAGTAATAGCAAATTCCATAGAGGCTACATTAGCGCCTATTAGAAGTTATGACTTACACCTCGAATCTTCCCTTGAAAATAGAAACAGATTTCAAAGATATCAAGGCATAGGACATGATAAATATTTCACGGTATTCTCATGGCAGTGGAGACAATGGGTTATTTTGCAGATGCGACCACCCCAATATGCTTCAATTGCAGCATCATGTCAGGACCTTCTCTACTCGATTGTGACTGATGTAAAAACACGCCTTAGGCTTTGTGACTGTTAGATTGTGGGTATTGAAGTGCAGTTGTGCACATTATAATGATTGAGTTTGAGATGTTGGACAAACCAATGATCAAAACAGGAGGAATATTAAATATTTTGCGGGATATGCTTATTCAAAGGTGCTAAAATTCTGTAAATGCTGCTCATATCAATAAAAGCTATTGATATATAAACCCAAGACTAGGTGGCTATACTCTTATACTGACTCTAATCAGGAATGTGCAAGGCCGATGGAAACCACAATCCCCAGCAGGCATGGCCATTAGCTGCTACAATTGGTTGGGCAGGCTGCAGAAGACCTGTTTGGCTCACACTGAAGAAACATCAGGAAAGAGCTCATCCAAGCCTTAGTGGGGATAGCTTACTGACATCACCATTAACTGATTGGCAATGGCTGACATCACCATTAACTGATGACAACGACTGGGGAATCAACTGTTCATAGGATTAATTCATCAAGTATCGTTGGCCAAGAAGCCAGATAATCAAAATTGCAATCCAGCATGGCTTACCAGAGAAATTACAATCCATGGAGCATCATCACACCAAGGACACAATAAAGAAGAAACCCAGCCTATTTGGAAGGGCAATTGGCTTGCCTAACACATGAAAACAGGATGTATAGGGAGACTGGTAAACCTAGAGATTATGGAGACCCATAGCAGCACCTCTCCCTCCTACTCACATCATCTCCAACACATGGTTCCATCAGTCCATCGATAAAGAATAATACAAAAACACCTGTGTATAAGATGAATATGCAATTATTAGCCACAATGCTGATAGAACATAGTTTGACTGACAAAGGGCTAAATATCACTTGTCACAAGAGCAAAACGTTCATTACTTGTGTCCAAAAATATTGGCAGGCCAAATTGATTCATTCAATCTGGCAGGTTCCCAGCTTGCTTTGCTTTACAATACTATTTCCTTTTTTTGGTTATACATGGATTATATTTCATTCTTCATCAAAAGCACTGCAAGATGGTTTGACAGTCATTAAGCAGATAAGTTAAGGCCCCAAACCAGTATAGTCTGTAAGGTGTTGTTTGGTTTACAGAAATTCACTAGCAAGTGATATATATTTTTATTGGGATCCTATAAACATCCGAAGTCCATAGCCACTGCTGCTTATGCTCCTTGTCCAGGAGAAAGTCTGCACAGTAGGGTCACCCGGCATACTGCACTGCATTAACGATTAGAAAACTATGGTTGGCACAAAAATGAAACAACCCTGGACACTTCTGAACTCGTAACCCTGCTTTTGCAATTTCAACCAGATGAAAACACAAATCTCAATTAGAAAACCAACCTTTACCTCACAAAATTTTCTAGGCGGATCTACAGTCTTTCTTGATTTATAAATACTCTGTCTGGATTCAGATCCCTGCTCCATTTGCTCTTGAAGACCCAAGTATCCACACTGGATGTAATGCACATGAATGCCCTCCATATGGGAAAATGCTTCTCCAGAGGAACATAGAGTGAGGTCATGTGCGGTAATGTTATATTACTATGTCCAACAAAGAATGCAACCAAGAACTAATTAAGAAGAGCAGGTAAGGAGAAATAGCACAGAAACAATTGCATAAACAAATTGCAAAGAATCTATGACATGTGGATCAAATTGATTGACTTCACATGCTGAATTTCAATTTCTTGCTTGGTGTCCATTATCAGTGGCAATAAATGGTATCCAATTCACTATTCATACAATTCTATAGGAGACTCTTGAAGTCTTTAACCAAAAGAAAAGAAGATATCATGAAAATGCAAACCCTTAATAAATTAATAATGCTCAGTCTCACACAAATAGGTAAGTAAAGGGAGTTTGCTGGAAAAGGTAGTCATCCTGCTCATGAGATCCCCCTTTATCAATTTCAGCCATGATCCATGAATCAGTATAAAGTGTGCTCTTAAAGTAAGAGTATAAGCAGTAAATTAGTCTGAGCTTTGACCCCATTTAGAGTTAAAATTATCATTTTGCTGTGTGTAAATTCACAGCAGGCTCATTGGCCTTTGTAACACTCATTGCACAAAGCGGATCAACTTGCAGTAAAGCCTCAGGACTCTTTTCACTCACAAATATCTAGGCAATAATCTGCAGTACAGTATAGTTAACATCCCACATATGATCAAACAGCTCTCCAATTTGATTTATGAGTTCTCGTTTGGAGATGCAATTTGAAGTTCCAGCTTGTAAACTCCCTCACTTACAGACAACATAGAACACTTCAAAATTTTGGCAAACATAAATTGCGGCTTGCTAGTAAAATGCTTAGTAAGTCTCAATTCAAAATCCAAACTTGAATTCTCCCATTTTTGCATCAGTAACACACTCCCAAAAGGATGCAGACTTCTTTCTTGCTCTTTTCTCTTCCTCTTTGTGTTTTAGTTCTTCGATGGAGCCTGGTTTAAGAGTTTCATATGCTTTTCTAAATTTATCATACAAATTGACCCGGTCTGTTGTCCCTGAGACTAGTTCCTTTGAATTGGGCCTGCTGAGGAAATCCAGAACATTCAACAAATTTCTCCTGCAACATACCTAAAATAATGAGACAGGAACTTTGCACAGTCCCAAATATGAAATTAGTTTCACAATATGGCTATAGCTTAGAGAATTCAGAAATGTACTCTAGGTAGTTAAATCTCAGAGCAAAGAGGGAAGCTCAATAGAACTATACATTTGAATGACGCCTCAATTTATAGTTCAAATTTCACAAAATATTATCTAGATTGTCTAAATAAAACAGAATTCTGGCAGGACTAGCACCAAATGTTTTGTTTTTTTTAACCATGGGAACAGCAGCCTCCCAAGGGGACTATAACCAAATATTATTGCATTCACGACGAAATGCATCTGAGACTGTACCCTGTACATTGGCCTTAAATTATGTATAAAGGCATATAAAAAGAACAAATAAAAGGTATGCAGGCCTGGTTGGCAGAAAGAATCCTACATTTCTCATCCACAAGAGTGCACAAGACAGTAGAAATTTTATGAATTTGAGGTATCTTTTGCAAATTCAAAAATTACATCTCTTTAGAGGGATTCCATAGATCAAATCCCTGTGAATATCAGCCTTGGAGCTAAATTGAAATATAAAATGGAATTCTAAGCAGGACTAGCACCAAACGTTATTGCATTCAGGCCAAAATGCATCTGAGACTGTTTCCCTGTACATGGCCTTAAACTATGTATAAGGATAAATAACAAATAACAAATAAAAGGCATGCACACCTGGTACTGGAAAAAAAAATCCCTGCATTTATCATCCACAAGGGTGCACAAGACTGTAGAATTTTTATGAATTGAGGTCTCTTTCGCAAATCCAAAAGTTAAACCTCTTTAGAAGTTCCACATATCTAATCACTGTGAATTATCAGCCTCAGGGCTGAAGTGAAATATAAATTACACAGCAAACAACAGACAATATTTCATATCACATCAACCCCGATACATTAGGTAATCTCAGAGAGAAGATAACAAATATATGCCAACAAGTTTCAGCCCTTTAGACCATTTTTTTCATCCATAAACCAGATCCAAAATCACTGCAATTTATGCAGATTTACAGCAGTAAATTTTCGCTAATATCTTCAGTGTAAATGTCAAAATCCTTAACAAATTCAGCCTTAACTTGAATCAAATCAGCAGGACATGCAAGTGCTGGAAATTACCAAACCATGAAGACAATGATAGGTGAAAATCAAATCTGCAACAAGACAATTTTGGACAGCTGCAAACTTCATATATACAGATAAGAGATGTAGCTTAAGAACATACTCTCACCTTATCACAAAATGTTACAACCCTCAAAGCTCTCCAAAACACTAGCTAGGGAAAACCAAGAAAAACCCTAGCTTCAGCAAATATACTCCAACAAACTACAATCACCACTAGCAAATCCTCCTTGACCTCATGCTTGGCATCTCCTCTTCTCTTCATCAACAAGTACAACATAGGGTTTATCACCAAACCCAAACAAAATGCCTCCTTAAGGATCAAACCCTAGCCCTAAACTTCAAGATTGCTGCAAGAAACCCTAGCACAAAGAGAGATAAAGTACAAAGAAGTTTGAACAAAGGAGAGCGAGAGACTAGCGCTTCTCCTCTTACATCTCTAACCCAAGTGTCAAGAAGCACAAACACAAGATTAATGATTAATGATGACAACAACTTTCTACCTCCTCTATTTATATGAGGGGTAAGGGAGGTCTACAATGACAAGTGGACCTAGTCCACTATAATCAAGCTATAAGAGGTCCACACATGTGAGGTGCTCTACTCCAAGTGACACATGTCAAGGTCCAAGGTGATGAGCATCAACAAACAAGGCTCCAAGGCATGAGTGTTACTCCCCAAGGTCCAACACTTCTCCAGGGGTCCAAAGCTCCTCAAAGGATCCAAAGCTCCAATGCAATTTCAAGATCATGTGCCTCCTCAAGGACCACCACAACTAAATGTCCCTGTAACCCAAGTGTCCTCAAGTCAAGTGTAAGCCTCCATGCAAGCAACCAAGCAACCCCATGTTGTCTACGGCTCAACGCCCTCCTTTGGAATGCCCAATGTTCCTTCTCCAATGCAACAGGTCCTCCAAGCAAGTAACCACTCTCCATGTGCCAGCTACATAAAGAAATCACCAAGCTAAATAGGTCTCCAATGCTCCAAGGAAAAATGTCATACAAGAATCCATACAAGGTCTAGCAATTCAAGAGTAAGTCACCTCCAATGTGCAAGTCCATCATAAAACAGCAAGGGTCAACCATACACCATGCACCCCACATCTCAAGAAACACCCTCAAACATCACATAAACACTTTTGGTGTAACCCCAAAAGCAAACACTCCCTTGTCTACAAGGAAAGTGTTTTCATCGACGCTTGTCTTCTCACCCCACAATTCAACCAAACCTGCCATTTACAAATTTGAACCTGTTGTAGTCTCAAAATTAACCACTGTCTTCTAAAAAGGATTTATCACCCATCACATTACTTCTTCAAGGCATCACACTAAACATTTTCAAAACAACTAGTAGGATCACAAGTGGAAAGAGACAATGCAACATAGCTAGAATATCTCCTTGGAGATATACTTACTCTCCTTGGAGATATACTTACTCTCACTAAAGATTTAGATGTTCCCACCTTCTCCTATGCCTCATGTATTGTTTAGGTAATCCATCTTAGTTTTCTACATGTTGGAATTGAAGGAGAGGGCATATCCATCCCTAATCTCGCTTTGTCCACCCCCGAATCAAACTCATCTTGAGTCTCTAGAACAACAACCTCCAATCTCTAAAGGATAATCCTGTGAATAGGAAAACATCATGTCCTCACCAAACTTCACATTTGTGCTCACCACTATCTTCCATTGTGTTGTAACATTGATCATGTAAGTTGTGGAAATGTCATTGTATCCAACAAAACAAGATGCCACCACATCTTAAATATCCAAAGAATGGTGACCACCTATGAATCTGAAGGAACATAACTCTAGATCAACAACTTGCCAAACTTCATCATCCCTCAAGTCAATATCACAGGACAAAATTGTCAACAAGCTATGGTCACGATATCTCACCCATGCACCTCAAAACCTTTAATGATTGATGCATGAACCTCACCTAGTTCAACTCCCTCTTTCTCAAAGAATCCTTAAGCAAGAGTATCATCAAGGTCAACTTCCTCTACTTGAGAGAATCCAACAACTTTATCCCTATACTCTACAACACTCCAATCAACCACAAGCTTGGAAGCCAATCCCTAATTTTACAATAGGTTTCAAACTTGTTTCCATGGCATCCCACCATACATGCTCATATGCCTCCTCAAAACTAGAAGGTTCTTCAAGGAATAGAGGCCACCCTCTCGCACACTTCTAAACAAAGTCCTTGGACTAGTTAGATAGACTACAATCATTAATAGTGTAATGTTGTCTTTCAAATGCAACCCTAAACTAATGATATGCCATACAAGAAATTGAAAGGAGGATTTTCTTCAACCTAGGAACAAAGAAAACATCACTCAACTCAAGAACACCACCTAATGGCATCCCAAAGGAAATGCAACACACTCCTCTCACAGGATAAGTAGCATCGTCACCCAACTCCACTCTCATACCACCGTACTCCCAAAGCATGTTGAATAATGTCATGTCTTGATGCCCCACTATCGACAAACCATCCAACACTAGACACAATGCTAGAAGATAAATAAGAGACCATGGAGAAGGCGCTCTCAAACTAACATGAATCCTCATTTACATCTGCAATGATACCATACACCTACAACAATACTAGATGCAACTAATTTGTCCTTCCCCTTCTTGGACACTATTTGGCATAATGCTCCATCTCGTGACATCGAAAACACATCACCTTACTCAAGTCCTTCTTCCATGTCCCTGATCCTTCTTTCTTTTAGCTTTTTCTTGCTACCCTTCTTCGTCCTCTCAACGACAGCAATCCCTTGTACTTCCTCTTGCTACGTTGAACAGAACTGCAACTCTTCCTGAACAAGGTCATCCAGAGTTTTGTAAATGCTAGCAATGTCTTCTAAGCATAGACACCTTGAACAAAAGACCTCCAAGGTAGTAAAAGTCCATTCAAAACAATGGACACCAACTTCTAGTCGTCCACGTTCGTCCCAATGGTACTCAAATAGTCTCTCATCTTTGTGATCATGTAGCTCACTACATCATTTGTCTTGCTCATGCAAATGGCTAAAAGCATGTTCCACAAGAGCATCTATCAAGAAACACAAGAACTTTGAAATAAACCAATCAAATCTTCAAACATCTCTTTATCAATCATCTTGTCTACAAAGAGAGTGAGAAAATGATCCTTTAGAAAATAAAAAATGATTCTCTTAGCCTTGGCCTCCTTGTTATGAGAAACCAACAACTTCAGATTGATTGGCGTTGTAATCTCTTTCTCAAAAATCTCCCAAGTCTCGGCTTCCTCCAAAATAACTTATAGCCTAAGTTTCCAAGGGATAAAATTGGAAACTCCAGCCAACTTGTCACACTCTCTAAGTCCAATAGTGGAAATCGTTAAATATAAATGCCATGTCCCCATCCAAATAAGATTACTTGCAAATAATGTTTCACCAACCTACTAGTTCCCCAGGTGGGGATGGAAACATAAATGTTGTAATAAGGGGGCTATAGGACCCAAAAGGACTTTAGTTCCGTATTCACATTAAAATGGTTCACATCAATAATAAATACTAAGAAAATAAGGTGGCATTGGTTCATGAAGACACTTGGAAGCTTGTGGAGCCCTTGGGTGACTAGATTCCCCACACACTTGGCATGACCTTCATCCAAATTCAAACCCAAGGGGAATGTAACGTTCTTGGAGGTTGATGTGTTGTCACATAGCCTAGCACGAGCCAAGGAATTCGAATTAGGAAAGGAGAGCAACTCCCATGGAAGAGGAAGAGATTATGACAACAAATGATGAAAGATTCTATGACACATATGACAAGTTCAAACCTAATTGCAAACCTATGACAAATCTGACATGATAGGGCTAAAAATAGCCACCAAGGGGCGCATTTGGAATCCATTCAAAATGGGGGAAAGAGTTGGAGCATGAAGAAGGAGACAAGTGTCATATGAGTTACTAAACCACTAAGATGAGTTGGAGGAATCCCATGGAGGGATTTTCGACTTTAGGAGGCCTCATGAAGTTAATAAAAGGATGTCATGAGGAAGGAGAATGACTTTTGATCATTTGTTATTTGGCCTTTGGCATTTGGAGAGCTTTTGCTTGTCCATTGCACGGTGGGTGTTTACTCTCCCTGCTTTAACCAATTTCGAGGGAGTTGGATTCCTTTCCAAGTTGGTTGATGGAGAGGCCATTCTGACCTCTCAATGGAGCTTATTGATGGTTTTTAGTTATAGGATGAAGGTCCACATAGCTCGAGTTCTCATCTATCTCCCTATTCTCTTATTCCTTCTTCTCCATTCCCCCATACTCTCATGTGATGGCACACTTGTTGGAGTGGTGCTTGCGCTTTGCGAAATCTATTTGATGCCCAAGCTTGGGTATATGATGTATGGCTTTGTACTCTTATGTCCATGTGCTCTGTAAATCAAAATATAAGAAATCCATGTGTGAAAGGCTTGCATTCCCATGCTCTTGAATAACTAGTTTTCATGAATTTGGCTTCCATCTTGAAAGAGTTTTATATCAGATTTGTACGAGGGTTCTTCTCTAAGTTTGATGATGTTGGGGAAGCCATAAATGATGTATGACTCTGTACATTCATGACCATATGCTCTGTAGCTCGAAATCCAAGAAATTCCTGTGTGAAAAGCTTACATTCGCATGCCATTGCATCACTAGTTTTCATGAATTTGGCTTCAATCTTGAAGGAGTTTTATATCAGATTTGTATGAGGGTTATTCTATGAGTTTGATGATGTTGGGGCAACCAAATATGATGTATGAATCTGTACTTTCGACTAGGTGGCAACTTCATGTACATTACCGATGTACATTATTGTGCATTTGTACCATGAAAAAATCTATGGTTTTTCACTCAGCAGGGCAATTCTGCCCCTTTTGTACACGAAATGTTCGCTCCCCTGCGTGGGATAATTAATGTAACTTTATATGCCAGGATGGGTCATTCCTCTAAGGATGTCACCATGGATTTTATTATCAGGGAAGTCCTCTTCACCGAGTGTTTTTTTTTCCCTTCCAGTTAATCTTGTTATCTAACAATTTTAATTAGTTGGGTTTTTCACTCACCAATCATCCAAAGTGGTGAATTGGCGTTCTGATAATCAAGCTCATGAGGTGGCTAAGGTTTCAAGTTGTTGTCCATGACCATGCTAGCCATATCTTGTAGTCTTGCGGAATTTCGTTAGGATTTTAATTTTAATTTTGATTTTTTTTCCTAATTAATTAACTTTACCATTTGGTGGTTAATTAATTAAGTTTTGATGTAATAATGTAATCTCTTGAACCTTGGCATTTTGTAATAGGGGCTATGAATGCAAATGAAAATGCTATGACACCCCCTAAACCATTGGTTCAAGTCTCATGTCATTCTGACAAGGGGTTAGAAAGTTAGAGCAATTTTAGTTAAGACAAGGTTTTTTTTTTTTTTTTTTTTAAATATCCAGGTGAAAAATTAAGTTATTTGATTTTGAAGGAAAAAATCAAATAAGGCCATGGTAATTAAGTTTGGGGGGTGGCTAAGCATAGTCAAAATTTCATTTAAATAAACCCTCCATGGTCAAAATAAATGTTTGAAGATCTCCTAAGTGGGGCATCCCTCTTGTCTTAATAAAAGATTAAAAGATAAAATAAAAAGATAAAAATAAAAAATAAAAGATAAAATAAAAAGATTGAAAATTAAAAATTAAAAAATAAAAGATAAAAATAAAATATTAAAAAATAAAAGATAAAATTAAAAATTTAAAAAAAATATATAAAGATAAAAATAAAAAATAAAAGATAAAATAAAGATTTAAAATTAAAAATAAAAAATAAAAGATTAAAGATTAAATAAAAAAATTAAAATATAAAGATTAAAAAATTAAAGATAAAATTAAAAATAATAAAATTAAAATTTGAGTCAAAGGAGGCCCCACTTGAGTCATGGAAACCCTAGATCTAAGGGTTAAGCTTTATTGTGACATGGATCTATCTTTTTGACCGTTGATTTGAAGAGGTCCCCTTGCTTATGATTGGTGGATGGCTTGCAAAGTCAACAAACCTAAATCTAAGGGTGGAGGAGAGCTAGAGTTTAGATCTATATTTTGGGCCCTTGATTTAGGAGTGGGTTTGGGATCTCTTCAACTATAAAAGGAGGGCTCCTCTCCCTCACTCCACACAATTTGTTCGTGCCAAGGTTATGCTACCAAATTCTCTCCTCTTCTTCTCTCACATTTCTCTTGCTCATTTTGCTCAAGCCCTAAGAGGCTCTTTTGTAACAAGCTTTGCCCTAGTTGGGCCATAATCAAGTGAAATCTTTGGAGGAACTCTTATCTCATGGTGTTGGCTTTCCATTTTCAAATTTGAGGTATAATATTTTCATTTGTGAGTTTATTTTCATTATACATGCATAGATGCTCCTTGCAAAGGTCTTTGCAAAGGGGATTTAGTTGTGAATGGTTATTTACATCTATTTGTGAGTAGTTTTAGCTAGATCTACAAAGGTCTTTGTAGATCCTTTTATTTTGCTCATCTCTTGCTGTATTTTGTAGATTTCTCACAGTTATTTTGTAGATCCAAGGGTTTGGAAGAAGGCCTCCTAGGCCAAGCACCTATCTTGCATTTTATCTTCAAGATCCATTCATTTATTCAGGGTTTCATTTTGTATTTTGCATTTTCGCACATATTTTTGTCACTATTTTAAAACTAGGTTTTATTCACTATATAGTGAATAAAACTCTTGTTTTAGGGCTTTTATTCATAGTAAATTAGTTTGGTTTTATAAATCTGCAATTTACTTGTCATTTCAGGCCCTAAAAACCCATTTTTAGGCCACCAAAAGTTCAAGTTTTACATAGTTTCAAGTTCAGATTTTTGCACTGTTTTTTCTGAGTTTTTGGGGCTAACTTCTAACATACTTTCTGTAGTGTTTTCTGCTGTAAATTCCAGCGAAGTAGGTCGCTGTTTTTTGCAGGGTTTTACACAAGGAAGGAGGAGGTGCTGCCAAAATTTCATCAGAAAAAAAGGCCCTAAAAGTTTTGGGTGCAAAAAGGGGTCCAAAACCCCATTTTTTCCTCTCTTTTCTATCATTTGTAAACCCCAAAGAGTAGTACTCCTGGGGTATTCTTCAAAGCTCTTTAAAATCATTTGTAAATCTTGTATATGAAGTTAGAATAGTGATAGGATAGAACACTAGTTGTTAGATTTACTTTTCTGCAAGTAGATCTAGTCTTTGCTTTCTGTTTACCCACCATCTCTGTTAGAGGGATTGATGTGTGGTTAGGTTAATTGTTTAGAATAGTTCTTTCATTTCTGTTTTTTTTTATTTCCAAGCACTTAGTTAGATTTACTTTCTGTTGCAAAGAAGTAATTTTACAACTTGCCTTTCGGTGTATCCTCTGTCCCTATCCGTTATCTCCCTTTAGGGAACTAGGATCAAGGTATGAAAAGTAGAAAGGCAGGGGCTTAGATTTAATTAGATAACGTTGCCTTGTTTGTTAACGTATTTCTGTACCAAACACATTTTCTTTACCAGTCCAGGGTTCAAGTACCAGCACCTCCCATAAGGGATACAGCTTGGTTGTGCCCTGTTGATAGTTTTAAAAATTTACTTGCATGCTTATCCACTACAAGATTTAAAATTTACCCCTAAAATCAACCAACAACGAATTTAGCCCCTGTTCCTCTACTCGGTTATCACCCTTCGGGGTACTCACGAGATACGACAGGGGGTAGAGGAGTTTTAGTAATAGGCATCCATCACATTATTGCTTTAATCCAACTGAAAACTGGTGACCTTTGGAAGCCACGGGGGGTGAGAGACTGAGGGGGGTCTTACGGCGTTCGTGTCCTCCCTTGTTGGGCGCCTGGCACTGGGGGTTTGATTTGTGAGCTACAGGTGGGCTTGTTCCCATTGTTTTGAGCGCAGCAGCACTCCACCTTTGGATTAAGGGGATATGTGGTAGGGGTAGACACACCACTGTTTGAAAACCTAATACAAGAAGAAAAACTGTAATAAAATTTACTAAAAAGAACAAGAAGCATTGCAAAACAGGCTCTACACTCTAGCAGGGTTTTACAGTACATTTTCACTCCAGCATTGCACTCCAACACTTTACTTTCAGTCTCATTTAATTTCAGTTCTACAATTGTTTATGTGGTGAATGCTTAATAACTCAATAACGTTTGTTTAACTGCTTCAAGTAATTCAACTTAAAGTCTTTCCATTTTCATTCACTGTTGGTTTAATAAATTTCATTTAAGACATTTTCCTTCTGCTATCTCTTGTCTATAACTTGTAAATCTGGTTCATATTTGTCTAAATTGTAACTATTTTACTTGTTCATTTGTTTATACTGATAAATTTAGATCATCTGTACATTGCTTAGATATTTTGATTCATTACTGTTTATAACTGTATCATCTATTTGTTTATTCATCTCATTGTTAGATAACATTTAACATGTGAGATAATTAACCTAGATTGCATCTCATTAAAGGTTGCATTCTCTGACTCCATTCTTTAGGCACTGGTTGTATCTGAATAAAGGCTTGATTGTCATTTGAGAAATATTGCATTTGCATTGGCTGATTGTCATCCTTAGTAAATAGTAAAACCTAAGCCTTTCACCTAATAATAAAGATCATTTTAACTCAACTGTTAATAAACTTTGGAATATAGTCTTCCGTAGGGACTACCCCCCTTGGCTTCGTTAGGATCTGGCCTAAACGGAGGAGTTGTGGACTGTGGTGACAGTGGTCCCCAACTCTCACTTGCCCCCAAGGACACACATAGCAGGTTGTTGACTTTCTTGTGCCCTAAAGTGTGTATTATGCGGCAACAATGTCCATATGCTCTGTAGCTCAAAATCCAAGAAGCTCATGTGTGAAAAACTTGTATTCACATGCCATTGAATCACTAGTTTTCATAACTTTGGCTTCAATATTGGAGTTTGATATCAAATTTGTATGAGGGATTTTCTCTAAGTTGATGTTGTTGGGATAGCCATTTGTATGCTTTAGATGACCACTATATGTCGTGTTACTCTCAAAACCGTCTATTTTACTTTTCATGTGTCAAATTTGAGCTAGTAATGCAATTTCTCCTTAAGCAATTTCCATGAAAGTTGTCATACAAATGTTGCACATCATAATCAGTTTGCAGAGCTTAATAATCATGGTTAATGATGTTAAAGTTTGTGCAGCTGCGAGACCCATTCTCATAGAGGATGGTACCCTAGTCAGTTGACTATGACAGAGTAAGACCCTAGAAGGTACCCTAGGGCCCCCAGTAGCTCCTAGGGTTCTTGGTCTAGGACCAAGCAGGTCGATGCCATGGCAAAGCCCCTAGCATATGGCTAGGGCCCCTATATGCCTCTAGGGTGTTCTAATTTGGAACCAGGGACACGATGTCCAAGTAGAGCCTGCAAGTAGAGGCAGAGATATATTCTAGTCTTGAACCAGGGACACGATGTCCAAGTAAGTCCTGCAGGTAGTTGATCAACTTTTAGTGTGAGACTAAAACTCGGCTTAGTACTGAGAACCATTCTGCGAGAGAATGGAGGACCCAATCAAGGTCCAAGGATTGATCAACCTAATTCAGTGTGACATTGAAACTCAGCGTAAGGCTGAAAGCCATTCATTAAGAATGGAAGATAATGATGTCCCCTCTCCTAATCAGTTATTGCTAGGTTGCTTCTCAAGGGACTGGCCACCCCTTGACGATGTCCCTAGTGCCTAACCCTTAGGAGCAGTGTTAATGACAAAAGGATTGTACCATCCGTTTGGATCTTCCCCTTTATACAGTGATGACAAAAGTATATATAAAACATTGTACCTTAAGAGAGAAAAGTTCAAAGTCTTTGGTCCTTTTGATGAATGCTTGTCCACCTGTTTGGTTCACCCTAAATATTATGGTTGTGTGGTTTGTGGTCCCCTTGTTGACTCTTGGTCCTTTACCTTACTTGGTTCTGACACTCGTATTTGGGTGTACCTTTGATTATGACGACTTATGGATTTTATCCTAAGTACATTTACCTAATGGTCGTACTAAAGGACCATTGGACCACTTACTGTTTATGATTTTATTAATTAAATCATTGGACCTTTTACCTTAACTTCTTGACCATTTTACTTTTGGCTTTATTTGTTTTATGTAGACCTTGGATACTTTACCTTATGGTTATTTTATGATTTTTATTATTTGTGGACCACTTTATTTTTATCCTAAGTTAATCTAAGTGTTTGACTTTTTCACCTACCCTAACCTATATAAAGAGAATAATTATACCTTTATGTATAGTGTGACTTTCCTCACGTTTCCCGCACAGTGTTTATCTTACACCTCTACGTTCTCACTCACGGGCTCGATTTGATCTCTGCAATTGTTTTACTCACGGGATTATCTCTGCAATCTCTGCTTGACCATCGTGATTCCTTCACGTGCTTGACCTCCGCGATCCGCATGCCAGCTGCACCTCTACCCACGCGTGTCTCTACCTACCTGTTGCTTCTCTACCCTCGCGTGTTCTCCTCGCCTGTCGGCTACTTCTCTACGTTCTCACTCACAGGCTCGATTTGATCTCTACAATTGTTTTACTCACAGGATTATCTCTGCGATCTTTGCTTGACCATCGTGATTCCTTCACGTGCTTGACCTCCGCGATCCACATGCCAGCTGCACCTCTACCCGCGCATGTCTCTACCTACCGGCTGCTTCTCTACCCTCACGTGTTCTCCTCGCCTGTCGGCTACTTCTCTACCCGTGCGTGTTATCTCCACGTGATTGCGGCTGGTTATCTCCACCGTGATCTCTGCTTCTCGCGCTGATCCGAGCCTGCTCCATGTGTTAGCTCAGCACACGACCTCTCTTTTGCTCCGTGCACATTTTCCCTCTGCTTTGTGGTGACTATGTCTTCATGTATCCACCCGTTGCTCCCTGCGTGAAGGTTTTTCGGACAACATTACCTTGGTCTGTCGTATTGTTTATCCTCAGCGATTTCACTCCTCCATGATCTCTGCTCTCTGCTTGTTATCTTCACGGGCTTATCCTCACGGCTTTATCTCTGTGTGACAGCTTATGGGTTTACCTTCATGATTTGTATCTACGGTTTATCTCAGCATGAGTTCTTATGGGTTTTACCTCTGTGTGATTTATTGCGGACTTACCTCATGATCTGTCCCTGCAGTCTATCTCAGCGTGAGTCCTTATGGGTGTTACCTCTATGTGTTGGGCTCCTTTCCCTGAGTGTGGACTGTGTATTTATCATCATGACTGTCAGAGAGTTTTGACTGTGCTAAGTATGACTGAGTGTCTCTTGTGCTAAGTGACTGTGTGCCCTTAGCATGAATGTTTTGGGCATGACTGAATTACTCTAGCATGCACTTTTGATTGACATCTCTCTCTGTTGACTAAGAGTCTGAGGTCTGTTTATGTTTGCTTTAACCCTCTCTCTCAAGGTACGTATATGGTTTACCCAGTTTGACTTGTCCCTTCGGTGACAAGATCAAACTCAGAAATATCTGAGTATAAAGTGGATCCAACAATGGTATGATTTGCTAATATTGGATCTATTTTTATGTACATGATATTCAAAGTGAAACATCTCAACTTCAACGCAGTGACCAGCAGAGCGTTGAGTTGAAAGAGATGAAAATTATTTTCTTGCTTTATTATAGTTTAAATTTTATTAGCAGCACTATTCTGAATCTGAATTTACATGTTCATGCACTTATGTTTATTATGTGTATTAAAACTTCACTGACCTTCAAATTTTAACAAATGATAGTCATTGATGTCTGATATTCATCCTCATACTTTGTTCTAAAAGTTGGGGGGGTCATACTTGAGTTGGAGAGCCAAATTGGACTCCACCCCTCGAGGATTTGACCTCAATTTCCTAGGAAATTTCCACTTTCTCTCCTTAGCCTCAAACCAAGTTGCAGAAGCTTAAAGTTGGATCCAAAGTGTTCATAGGTCATCTTGGGATGTTCCAAGACTCAACCTACCCATGCATTTCAAATTCGAGATCATTTGGAGTCAGTTGGAAACCCCTATAGTCTTGACTAGTAAAGCTCAAAAATTGCCCAAATTGCACTTTTCTCCAAAATTCCAAGTAGGGACATTACAATAAATCCACCTCAAAACAAAGCTCAACAATAATGAAGTAGGACAAGCACTTTTTCCAAAGGTCAACAATAATGAAGTAGAACAAGCACTCCTCCCAAGCATCCTAAGGTTCCACGCCACCTATACAAGGTCAACATACAACTCCTTGGTACAATGTGGATTCCCTCTTCACCAAAAGAGTAATTTCAGCAAGAAAGCTTTCATATCATGTAGATATTTCATGAATTGAGGTTTCTTTTGAAATTTCAAAAATTTCAACTTCTAGGGATCAAATCCCTATGAATTATCAACCTTAGGGCTGAACTAAAATTTAGATTATTGCAACAAACAGTGGACAATATTTGACTTCACATCAACCCCAATAAACTAGGCAATCCAAGAGAAAAGTTACCAAATATATGCCAACAAATTTCAACCTTTTAGGGCACTCTTTTCATGCATAAGCCAGATTTGAAATCATTGCAATTAATGCAGATTTACAAGAGTAAATCTGTCCTATTATCTTCAATATAAATGTTAATTCTTTAACAATTTCAGCCTTAACAAATCAGCAGGACATATACGTGCTGGAAATACCAAACCATGACAATGATAGCAAAAAATCAAATCTGCAATAAAATCATTTTGGACTAGATACTTATATAAAAGGTGTGAAGCACTTTATTTATATTCTTCTTTTCACTAGAAGTTTCCACAATTAGGTTGGCATGTACTTTTATTTATTCTCTATTTATCTTTCAAGCTGACTTGTCATTTTGTCTTCTTGGTTCAAGTCCCCCCTTTTATTAGGGTATTTTTCATTTTCTTGTCTTTCGCTTTCTTTGGGACTTCTTCAATGGATAGTCTTGACTTCTTTGAATATTTCTTCATCATAGAAAAGTTCTCCTCATTGATGTCTCATCACATGCAGTCATATTCTTCCCAAGAGCTCTAATGTTGAGTTGACTATACTCTAAGAAGTCTCGGACACTTCTTAAAGCCAATTGTCAACTTCAACATTAGATTAGACTTTACTAATATATAAGAAGATAAAATCTCCTTGTAACCCAAACAAGCCATTTCACTCTACTAAGAATAGATCACACCCGCTACGGAGCACTCCCACATAATAAGTACGCAATGTGACCTCTAGCCTCACTCCAGTCACACATGACTAGCCCTATGCTAAGCTTTCAAGCCCTCTACTCATCTAGTCAACACTTTGACTAATTAGTCCACATGACTAATCAGGGCTACAAAGGGGCCATTCTCTCTCGGGGTCACAAACCTCTAAGAGAATGATTTGCAAAATTTTTGCCCAATGCTAGAACTCATGAGAACATTAACACCTTAAGGCAAAAAGAGATAACGTACAAAAAAGATCGAATAAGGAGAGTGAGAGACTAGCGCTTATGTTCTTTGATCTCTAACCCTAGTGTAAATAAGAACAAGCACAAGTTAATGATTGATGATAATAATGACTCTCTCCTTCCTCTATTTATATGAGAGGTAAGGGAAGTCTACAATAGCAAGTGGACCTAATTCACAACAAGCAACCTACAAGACAAAAGTAGGTCCACACAATTGAAGCACTCTACTCAAAGTGACACATGTCACAATCAAGCTCCCAGGTGACAACAATCAACAAACAAGGCTCCAAGGCAAAAGTGCTACTCCCTAAGGTCCAAAGCTCCAATGCAACTTCAAGGTCGTGTGCCTCCTCAAGGACAACCATAACTACATGTCCCTTCAAGCCAAGCATCCTCAAGTTAAGTGTGAGCCTCCATGCATGCAAACAAGCAACCCATGTTGTCTAGGGTTCAATGCCCTCCTCCAATGCCATGCATCCTCCAAGCAAGCAACCTCCCCCCATGTGTTGACTACATGAAAAAGACACCAAGCTCCATAGGTCTCCAACGCCCCAAGGAAAAATGTCATACAACAATCCATAAAAGGTCCAACAACTCAAATCAACGACCTCTAACATGCAAGTCCATCATAGAACACTAAGAGCCAACCATACACCATGCACCCCACATCTCATGAAGCACCCCCAAACACGGTGTAAACACTTTCGAAGTAACCCCAAAAGCTAACAAAGACAACAGCAAGAGGAGACATTTTCCTAACTTTTCCTATTCTAATTCTAATAATTGTCTTCTGAGCAGTTTGAATTTTATTGCTTCGGCCTACTATTTTGGATTTTTTAACACTGTAGCATTTCTATATCATCATGAAATATTTTATGGGAAAAGATAAATGAGTTATTTGAAGCATGAACAATGAATGATATTGGATGTACCACATACGATTAATGTCTTGAAACCATGTTACAAATACCGTTGATTTATCAACCACATCATGATATATCGTGATGTCTAGACTCAAACGATACGATGCCCAAGGCGATATTTGGCGATAATATCGCAATATATTTGAAAAAATCGCAAGTCGATGTGGGAAACATCACCCAACAACAGATAAAGTAAATTTTGACTCTTTTTTGTCATTTGCAAGTTAAAGTGTGGAGGAGGGGAGCCACGGAGGAGACCATCATTTTGCACTGGGCCAAGAATGGGAAAGCATCTAATTTCATTTGCCATAAAGGATTGATTTGTGGAGTGGGAATCGAAATTTAGAATCCAATCAACAACAACGGTCAACCACATTTCAAGGTATGTAAATGAATCTAGCTATCATTTCTAATTGTTCCAAGATAAAGTTTGGTTGTTTTGCAATGTCAACGAGTTTTCCCTCTTCAACCAAAGGGAACATTAACCATAGATTTCCCGCTGTTTTTTTAATTTGCAACAGTCATGTATGCTCAGAAATGTTTGTTTTCTTGCCCTAGGTCCATTCCTTTCCATACGAAAATGCCCAGGAGTTTTCCCTCTTCAAAACCAAGTTTCAATGGAAGAAATATCATTGATTTGCCACTGTTTTTTTAATTTGCAGCAATCATGTATGCTAAAAACGTTTTTTTACTTGTTATAGGTTCAAATTTCATTTATTTTCAAGTTTCCATACAAAAATGCCAAAGGCTTTGGATCCATTCTAGGAGAATGGTGACCCTGTTGACCCTCATAATTGACAAAAACTTACTTGCAATTTGTGTGGGAAGGAAATATCGAGCAAAATAAGTAGGCTCAAATAGCACCTTGCACAAATTACAATGCATGAGGTAGATATTTGTAAAAACACAACTCCAGAAATCAATCTTAAGGCCAAACTATCAATTGAAAGTAATGAGAAAAAAAAAGATCAAAGGGAAGCTTTGAGACAAGAACTTGGATTAAGAGTGGCTTTAGCATCCGACACAATCGCACATCACTACAGGAGGGGGTGGCAATGAGACATTCTCCTCACCTTCCATAGTGCCTTTAGCTACATCACCTTCCTTTGTTTCGAGATCCACACCTAGTAGACAACCTTTTTATAACGTCAAGGATTAAGATAAAGGGGAAACAATAAGCAAACAAACTTGTGGGTCGATGTCTTCTATGAAGTGATATTCCTTTCAACTTTGTTAGGAACCCATTCTATGTGCCTATGTTTGAGGCTATTGTTATTGTTGATCAGAGGAATAAGCCCCCGACTTATGAGGATTTGAGAGGGCCCATCTTTGATAATGAAAAGGTCGATTGCAATCGCAAGTTGCAAGAGCTCTAGCATTCATGGGAGGTCGCGGGATACACTGTGATGCCAAACGATTGGATCAATGGGAAGGGCAAGACCCTTCTCAATTTCTTAGTTCATTGTCCCAGGGGAGCAATGTTTACAAAATTCATGGATGCATCCACACATGTCAAGGATGCAACACTATTATGTGAGTTGTTGGATGGGTTCATCCAAGAGATAGGGTCCACAACATGTTGTCCAAGTCATAAAGAACAATGTTGTGAATTATGTGGCTACTGGCAGGTTGCTTATGGACAGGTACCCTACATTGTTTTGGACTCCGTGTGTTGCTTATTATATTGTTTTGATTTTAGAGATATGGGAAAAACTCTTTTTATCCAGGATGCCATTTATTCAATGAGGAGCATCACAAAATTTATATGCAATCATGCATCTGTGCTTAGCTTGATGTAACAATTCACAGGTGACAAGGAATTGGTACGGCTTGCCATCATATGCTTTGCCACTAATTTCATTTCTCTTCGATTTATCCTGACTTCTATGTAAGATTTGCAAACTATGTTTCTCTTATCTAAGCGGCATGCTTTATCAATTAGCACTAAACTGGAGGGACATGCCATATTCAAGCTAATGTCATAGCAGGAGAATTTTTTGGATGAGGTAAAGGTGTGTACCATCAACAAACCTTTGATAAAGGTTTTTTGCTTGGTTGATGGAGACAATCCCACAATGGGCTACTTGTATGATGCCATAGATAGGGCCAAAGAGGTCGTTTGTGCCAATGAGGACAAGGGGGATGAGGGGCATGAGAGACAACAATTGATATGGAGGGTGATTCATGAGTGTTGGAAATATACACACCATCACCCCATTCATGCTGCAAGGCTATACCTCAACTCTGCGTTATCTTACTCCTATGGCTTTAGGTTTGTTGTAGAGGTTAAGGATGGATTCTTGGAGTGTATCCAGAAGATGGTGCTAAGTGCGGCTGACCGTTCATAGATTTCTAAAGAGCTGGAAGTCTATAAGAGGGCCATGGGAACATTTGGGTTTGAGATGGCTATTAGTGACAAGAAGAACACAATACCAGATGAGCTTCACCTTGTTTCAGATTTCAATTTCTCTTCTTTCTATGTTTTAAATTTCAATGTCTTCTCATATGTTTCTCTGATTCATTGTAGATACTTGGTGGGACAGTTATGGCTCAAGAGCACCTCATCTACAAAAGATCAACATTCAAGTGCTTAGCCAAACATGTAGCTCTTTTGATTGTGAGCGTAATTGGGTTGTATTTGAAAAAAATACACACCAAGAAGTGCAACAGGGTAGAGAATTTCAAGTTAAATTTTAAATTCATTATAAATTGTAATTTGTGTCTCTTTGCCCTCTAACTTATGTATTATAATTTATAATCCTCATACAGGTTGGGTACCCATTGCCTAAATGATCTGGTTTACGTCTACTACAAAATAAAGTTGTGGGTGAAGCAGATTGACAAAAATATTGGCGTGGATGCCATTTCATTGGATGGGATTGACACCACTACTACGTGAAGGGTGGAGTCTAGGACAACTATAATTGAGACATCCCCTTATTGGTTAGAGCATGATATACAAGAGAGGAAGGTAGGGGAGTATGAGGAGCTTGGCACTGTGCCACCACCACAGTCACCAGTTTCACAGCCACAATCATAGTCAAAGGGAGATAGACCCAATGGTAGCACTAGCAATGGTAGAGGACTTGATCAGGGTCTACCTCATCATTCTTCTAGTCCTTCTAGAGTACATCAGTTTCCAAGGTCTTCTAGAAGGCATAAGAGTCCACTACGACCACCAGGGCCTTCTCTAGAGCCATCACTAGACCAGTTTCCTTTGCCCATAAAAGGGGTAGAGGAAATCAATAGTTTATTTACTTGATTTCATTGTATATGAGATACAATGATTATAATTTTTGGTGATTTATGAGTTGGGGACTTAGGATTCAATACATGATTCATTTTTTATGTGTGATGGATAACTAGATGTCTTATACATCTTATACATCAGTATTCTTCCCATATTCATGTGGCAATGTGTTTATTTGATGTTCTTGTTGCTTTAGATGTTTTAAAATTTGAAAAAAATGAATATTTTTGTATTTTTTAAGTTCGTTGATGTTTGCCGACATTTTCCCCAATAAATCCGATATGTTGCTTCTAGACCCTCAGCGAAATATTCACCAAAACGATATTTGTAACTTTGGTTGACAGATGATTCCTGAAGGATGGTTAGTGATAATAAAAATGCGTGGAGCTCTAGAAATAATACCTTTCTCTAATAGGAAATTCCATTATAATAAGAAATAAATAGGTATGCAGGTTGGCTCCCAATGGTTTAGTGCTTAGTTGATCCAAAAAAGCCATTGTTTCTGAATCTGTCATCTCACCTGCTACAGGAATAGTGCTGAGAATAAGGCTGGATATTTGTGCTTTCAGATCTGAACTGGTGCATTATTATCACTGCTCTTCCATCAAGGCATAAATGGTGACCAAAGGCATAGGGCAGAATAACAAAACCTCAGATCTATGGTTTGGGCCCAAAACATCCTCATAGAAAAGTTGAAAACCCTTCGAATTGTGGAGACTGATCAAGAGCAGAGCTCCCAAAGGGATGGCTCAATCAATCATGGAAATAAGGGGGTCTTAAGGTGGGTGCATCAATAGGTAAGGCTCGAAAACCCACTTAATGGAGTGCTCTCCTGAAGTGGTAGAGAATACCATCAAAACACCTCAAAGATGAACGCTGACCATCTGAAACATGCCACTGAGTCTCAAACTTTTCACTGTCCCACAAACGTCTGAATCCCCTTCACAAAAATCATGCAACAGAATGCACAAATTGTCCCATAACCTGCTCAGATCTGCCATTGAAGAGACTATGATTCATACCTTTTATTCGTCTTCAATCCATCAGCCATCTCAACCATCGACGATGCCCAAAATTTCCACAGCCCTTCAGTGTGCAGACCAGCCCCATCAGGACGTAACCGTACTGAGAATGTGACAAAGATCATAGGTGTACAGTGTACACCCATGCAGTAATTGGGGCAAAACCAAAATCGGGGTACACCGTACCTAAAGGACTTGGTGCTCTTAATTAAATGGAAATCCCATCCTCTGATACATGATAAAAATTTAATGAAAATGTTGCAATCTTGCCAATTTTGAAATCCTGAAAACTGTTAAGTCTGTTGAATTTTGAATTGGATATGAAATTCTACTTTCTCCATATGGAGTCTGATAATGTTGGAACCACTCTCAAACATCCTGAAGGCTGAAACAATTAACAGTGATGTTAAAAATTGAAGTAAAAGTTGGCATTTCCTTTATCTTAAGCCTTTTCATGAGGAAAGGAATGAAAGATAAGGAAATATCAACTTTTACTTCAAGAATTTAACAATACCATTAATTGCCAAGATTTTTGGTCAAATTGAGTCAAAACAGGCAATTTACAGAAGGAAACACATCGTACGAAATGCATTCCCCACACATGGGACGTGTTTGTACAGATGGAAATCTCTGTAATAAGACACGCTCCCCAACCCCCCTTGTCCATATCCCACATGTTGAACATGTGCCCTAATGTGTCCTGCATGTCCGCAATCTGTGCCACAAAAAAGAAGCGACAGGCCTCTTAGAAGGTCATTTAGCATTCATTTTTTACATCTTTTATTGAGAGAGAGAGAGCTGTAACAGGTTTAAACTTTGCTGGTAACAGGTTTGAAGGTGCATTTGAAGGATTCGCAGGTGGAGTTGGATGTGGATTTGCAGACAGAATTTACGGGCTGCTGTTTTCTTCATTAAGTCCACAGTTTCCATCGCTCAATCATCAAAGGCAGTTGGTAAAGGTCAAAGGAAAGGGAGGAATGTCCTTGTTGGTGTGCCCCCCCTCCTCCAAGCTCATCTACCTCTGTTGTTGCTAATGCTCCATCTGCTGCAAGTGGAGCTGTTTCCAATGCTGAAAGAAAGTCTGCTGTAGCAAGACAGCAAGGTGAAGAAAATAAATATCCATTGTGAAAGTTGCTCCATCTGCTGCACGTCGAGTTGCTTCCAATGCTGAAAGAAACCCTGTTGTAACTTGTAGCAAGACAACAAGGTGAAGAAAATAGATATCCATTGTGAAAGTATGTGAGAACACAACCAGGGCTCAGGGAAAAGTTTGTTGGGGAAGAGAATGTTCCTTGGAATCTGGATATGTAGTTTTTACAACAATACATACAAGAGCACCTACTTCTGAGTTAAGGGCCATTTGTTGCCACTTGACTGTCGACTTGGACCATGTAGACAGGTGAGCGCTAGCAAACAAAAAGTAATGGAAAGAGAGGATAGAATTGGCTCAGGTAAGGTGGCAGCATCAACACATGGGAATTTGTACAGTGTGAAGAAGAGCAGGCTTGAGCAATCCAGGGCAGAGGCAATGGAATATCTGCACTCTAACCTCCGTCTTATTTATAGGCAAAGGGAGGAGTGGCTCTCTACTTCATGGAATCTGCTATCAATTTATAAAGACCACCCTCTCTAACTCCTCTAGCCAAAATTCAACCCAAATCAAGCCTATGACTTCTGATGACCACTTCCTGATCATCAAACTCAAGCCTGCACTTCAAATCTATTAGACAAGAAACTAAAAGCAGATTTTTAATCATTCCAAGCACAGGCAATACCTCATGTATCTCCAGAACTTCTCCTGATGGAATGCGGATTTAAATAGAACCCAACCTAATCACTAGGTACTTGCCATCATCACTGAGCTCCACCTACATGTCCATATTTTGTTCCTCTAACCTAAAGAAGGTCAATCTGTTTACTATCATACGTCTTGAGGCTCCATTGGCAACATTTCACGCAACACTTGAAACTGTGTTGGTGGAAAGGCATGCCACCATGGCAAAGGTTGTATCAAGCCTCGTAATCAACTTATCATACTTCTTTTAAATTGTTTTTCCATTGCTTACCCTTCCCCTTCTTCTCAAGACACTAAGAAGAATAGTGGCCATGCTTTGCACTCGAAGCACATAATATGATTCAAATCCTTCGTTCATTGGTTTTAGAAGACCTCGAGACTTCCTTCTTCTTCTAAGTTCTGAGCCTTCCCATATCCTACTCGTTTCCCTCCTTTCCTCACCTTCCTAAGAAGGGCCAGGTCTATTATAATTTATATCCTCACAGCTAGCTAAAGTTGTCTCTAATCTTGTCTCCTTCCCAGCAAAGGCATCCCACATGCATTCAAATGAACATAGAATCTCATGAGCACATATATTGTACAAAATGATACCAAGATGGACCAAATTCATTCAGGCTAATTCAAACTAGCTCATTTTCTTCTACACCAACAATCTCTCAACTATGTGATCTTCATCAAATAGCTAGCTATTATAACATCTTGCTCATGTGGGCACTACTCAATTTTATCTTCAAGAGCATTCTCTTGGAGATATTCTCACTTTGGTACAAGGTGACCAGGGCAGTATGCATCTCCCTGGTCGTCTTCTTCTTTGCAATGTTAGGGATTAAATGACCCTTCATAAAATCCTGAACAATTTGTTTCGCTTTGACCAGTTTCTTATTGTGCTTGGCCAAACCATCTAAATCTATGGGAAGTATGACCTCCTTCTCCAAAAGGTACCACAGTGTAACCTTGACCAAATCCTTGGGATCTATGGGAAGTACGGCCTCCTTCTTCAAAAGGTACCACAATGCAACCTCTTTCAAGAGATTCTAGAACCTACATTTCGATGGAAAAAAGTTGGAAGCACTCTCCAACATGTGCAATCTTAGAGATCGTGACTAGTCATTGCTGTAACTCTAAAAACAAAATTCAAGCAATAGATCAACCGACAATGAATCAGATCTGCAAATTCTTACAAGTGCAGATCACCTTTCTTAGGCACAAAAAGAACAACCATTCCTAGGTTCAAATCTGCTTCACTCACTAAAGCTCAAGTATCCCACACCTAAAACCCACTTACAACTCTCTCTCATAGGTTGCATCCCTATCCATACAAAAATTCCTAGAAAGTTTCAACAAAAATGCTCTGATACCATGTTAGATTTCAGACCATGGTAAGCAGATTCTGAACTTAGGAAGAATAACCTAAATATCAAATATTTGAAAACTTGAAAGCTTCAATCAAACCAATGTTTCCCCAAGTTTTCAAGACACAGGAGCGTGGGAGCAGGGAAACACACATTGGTGACGTGTGGAGACCACCCTAAATTTTAGGGAAATTCGGGGGGGAGAGGGGGTGGGGGGCAGGGAGAGGGCGAGGGGACGTCAAGGTCATAAAAATTATAAATCTTGACAATAACAATTCATCCCGTGTAAATACAGTTTAAGTTGCTCCCTATAAATACAGTCTAATTCTTCAACGTTTCAACACACTTCTACATTGTGTGAATCCATGGCATAGATGTTGTAATGGGGAAATGTGACTTGAGGGCCCTATTTCTTCATGATTCCAGAAGGCATCACATTATTTGAGGCTTTCAAGTCCAACATACAATTATGCAAGACTGAACTATTAATCTTATATTAGAATCCTATTCATCAATAGCACCCTGTTCCCCCCTCCTCTAGGCTTTTAGCCCTTGCCTCTACCTTGAATCTCAAAGTTGATCCTCGAAGGACATTACTCAACACCCTACAATTTTGATGAAACTTCCTAAACCAAGCATTAAAATAAGGTAGAATTAGAAAAAAATTCCCATGCTTAATAAGTGATTTTGCTTGACTAAAGGATACATTTTGATTAAGCTCATGATAGAGGAATTCAACAATCCACACCACCAACATCAAGGTACATAGAGACGTTAATGTGCTTGATTAAATGAAAATCCCTTAACCTCATACATGATCAAATCCAGTGGAAACGTTGCAATCCTGAAATTCTGAAAACTGTTAAGTCTGTTGAATTCTGAATGAGATCTAAAATTCTACTTTTTGCATATGAACTCCAATGAGATTGGAATCACTCTCAAACACCCTGTAACAGTTAATGGTAATGTTGAAAATTTAAGTAAAAGGATAGAAAATAAAAGATAAGGAAAATACCACTTTTAATTAAAGAATTTAATATTACCATTACAACTGGAGCGCCTAGGAGCCCCCCACTTCATCGGTGCATGCTTCAAGACAGGTGGACGAGCTTCCCCTGTGTTTCCTCAAGTTTCGGCAAATTGAGGACGAAGAGGAACGTTTTGCCAAGAGCCCCCAAGTCCTCGAGGCGTGGGGAGCGAGGGGGGCGCGTCCTCATGTAACACTTATCAAAACAACAAATCAAAGTACACTAGTCTACAAACACATACTACTGAAAATTCAAATAACAAATACACAAATCTGAACTCTCAATCACATCTAACTTCTTTTGAATACAAAATGATGAAAATACACTACAACAGCTCAAACACAAAACAGTCACTAACCCACACAGTGGTGCACTCTGCATCTCCTTTATAGAATAGATTGAAGAGGAAAGATAAAATATACCCACTCAACTACTGATACACCCTTGCTCATGGCATCAAAAACCCTAACCCTAAACTCCTAGAGCAACACACCCTCATGCATGGAAATCACTGCCAAGGATAGTGTGCCCAACTGAAGATGAGAAAGTCAATGCATGCATGCACTAAACCCTTGAACTCAAGATCAATTGTTGAATGATCTCCTTCGAATTTACACCCCTCCTAGAAAAGGCAAACTTATCATGCAAGCATTATGTTCTAAACATGGAAAAAGCACCTAAACTGGAATCTAACATATCTAAAACTGAATATGAACTAGAGATGGAACAAGATAATGGAGAATGCATGTGCCCTCCTAACACATCCCTACATAACAATAGGTAACCTCCAAAAGCAACTAGTTTTATGCCTAGCTCCATCACTCATCGTGTCTCCACATGCATTTCAATGTATAGGTTTGGTGTCACTACTGCACTCAGGAGAAGGAGAAACAACTAGCAAGCAACCAGTTAAAAACTCTAATAGTAAATGATGTCAATGAAAGTATATGGACCATTGTAACGTTTTTAGTAAACTTCACTTTCTATTAAATTATTAATCTATGCGCAACTAAGAACCCCAATGTTGGAAGTTTGATGAAATTGGAAAAAAACTCTTGTGAGGTCTCTCCCTCTGCGAGCTGCGTGGAAGTCTGAAGGTGAACCCGAGCCCCAAGCTGCCGAGCTTTGCAGCCTGGGTCGTTTTTCCCACGCCGTTCACTCTGGGAGCCTGATCTTTTCTGGTAGGAGGCTGTCAGGAGGTCAGTGCTGCACTGGTCAGTCAGGTTCTGGCTGGGCCCCCTCCTCGAAGAGAGTCCTGGTCATGTGCTGAGAGTTTGGATCCCTGGTGGGGTAGGCTGATGGCGTCAGGGGTGGGCAAAGATCAGCCTTCTAAGTGCTTGGATGCCTTCGATCGGCTTATAGCCTCTTAGACCCAAAGATCCAGCAAAGGTGAACCCCCGAAGTTCGTTAAAGAATTGAAGACGTGCCAGAAGTGGCCCTACACCCAGAAGAAACCATACAGGTTGCCCTTTCCCTTGCAGACCAAGCTCTGATTGGTCAATTCACGAGGCTATGGCCCTCGCCAAAAACCACTAATAGCTGGATTCAAAGAAACTGGAGGCCCCTAATCTCAAAAAATGTTGCATCATACTCCGTCGGAAGGGGTTACTTCCTCTTCGATTTCGAATCCAAGGAAGACAAAGACTTAATCTTTAGGAACGAGCCTTATTTCATGGGGTCGCAGGGCCTCTATCTCAATGGATGGACTCTGGACTTTGATCCCGAGGCTGACATCCCCAAAGCTGTTCCAGTCTGGGTCAAACTCCCCAACCTCCCTATGCACTGCTGGAACCCCAAATCTCTCCTCGCTATTGGGATTGTCTTGGGGAAATACATTGACATGGCTAGCCCCAAGGACCAATACGCCTGCGCCCGCATATGCGTTGAAGTTGACCTCGAAGCTGGACTACCATAAGCTATCAAATTAACTGTGGGGAACTGGGCCCATTTCCAAAAGCTTGACTATGAACAGCTCCCCTTCAAATGCAGAGGCTGTCACGAATATGGGCACTTCATCCGTAACTGCCCTAAAAAGCCCGAGATCCAACAAAACAAGACGGAGGGATGGCATAGGGTGAACAGGGCTAAATCTAAAAATCAATCAGGTGAGGCTCCAAAGAAGGGTGAGGAGAACAGAGAAGCCAGTGTTACCCCCCTTGAAGGATCTTAAGAAATCCCCATCATAAAAGTAATCAATGAAGCAAGGGACGTATCAAATGAAGCTGAAGAGAAATCTAGTAATGGAGACAGTAAGGAATCTGAAGCAGCCATCTCAGACCACCAAAGGAAAGATCAAGATGAAGGTACAGCAGCGTTAAAAGAAGGAGACAGCATGGGACAATTAGAGGAAGAACCAAAAACGGAAGAGGAGGAAGAGGAGGAAGGGGAAATCGAGTTGTCTACCCCTAGACTAACTAAAACCAAAGGAAGGAAATCCAAGAAAGAAGTAAGGGATCAAGCTACCTACAAGGATAAGCTGCAAGGGTCCCAGCTAACTCTGGAAAAGCTGCTGAAAAACACAAGAAATACTCGCCAACAGGGGCATGCCCAGAAAGGGATGCCTATGGTCACCAAAAGTAAGTAATGAAGGTCCTCTCCTGGAACTGCAGAGGTCTCGGTAGCAAATCCAAGGAAGAAGCTATGATAGATTTAATATCTATTCATCAACCGGACATCTTGCTGATCCAGGAGATCAAAATGGAGGAAGACGTATTTCTCCAAGTCAGTCTGAAATTCTGGAAAAAAAAAGGCAAAGCTGCAATTAGCTCAAGGGGCGCATCCGGAAGCATTGGCACCTTGTGGGATGATAAGAAGTTTGAGGCTGTTGACATCAATTACAGCACCTTTTGGATCCTCACCCAGCTGAAGCAAAAAGACACTAACATCCTGGTAAGAATCTTCAATATTTACGCTCCTAATTCGTATGCTGAAAAAAAAAATCTGTTGGAATCTCCTTCGTGAGGAAAGGAGTAATCTGAATGGAAATGTTATCCTTGCTGGGGATCTAAACGTCATCCTCAGTCAAGATGAAAAAAGAGGGGGCTCCCTGGTCAAAGACCCTATCAGAGAAATGGTGGATGACATCATTATGGACTGGAACCTCATGGATGTAAAGCCCTCTGCTGGAAAATATACCTGGAACAATAAAAGGATCGGGCTTGGGCACATCGCTGCCAGACTTGATCGTTTCTTGATCCAAAACTCTTTTCTCCTGCTTGGGTTGAATTTGCCCTCTAAAATCTTACCGTTTGGAGGATCGGACCACAAGCCTATCCTTCTCAAGATGGTGAACGGTAAGAATTTGGGCCCGATACCGTTCAGATTCAATCCTATGTGGGCCAAACGACTTGAGTTCCTAAGAATTGTTTCTGAATCTTGGTCCCCACCGGTCACAGGGTCCCCCTTCTATGTTTGGGAAAAGAAGCTTAAACGGTTAAAGAAATCCCTAAAGGCTTGGGCTAAATCGATCCCCCCTCCAGACCAAGCTAAGTCCCACGCAGCCCTTGCGCTGGAGCTCCACCAATCCAAAATTGACGCTGGAAACATGGACTATAAAGACATCCAAATGGAGATCAAGCTGCACTCGGATCTTCACGCTGCATGCCGGCAAGAGTCTGAATGGTGGAGGCAAAAATTAAGGTGTAAATGGCTGAAAGACGGCGACCAGAACACTAGCTACTTTCACAAGCAGGTGGTGGCCAGAAAGAATTTTAATTGTGTAAATGAGATCCAGACTCGGGACAGATTGATCACCAATTTTGAGAAAACTAAGTCTGAAGCGACTTAAGCATTTCCACGAATTGTTCACGGCCCAGCCTACTCTTGAAGACGTTGAGCTCCTGAGCCTTGTTCCTAGAGCAGTGAAGAATAAGGATAACGATTTGCTGATAAAGATTATCACTCTGGATGAAATCAAGAAGGTCGTTGATGCTATGGAGGATGACAGAGCTCCAGGGCCAAACAAGTACAATGTCAACTTCATAAAAATATGTTGGGACATTGTAAAACATGACTTAATTAAAATGATTTCCAAGTCTCAAAGGTGTAGTAGAATTGGAGGTAGTATAAATTCTGCCTTTCTGCCTTCTTGGCTCTCATCCCAAAAGAGAAGGATGCTAAGTCATTTGACAAGTTCAAGCCAATATCCCTGTGCAACATAGGGTACAAAATTATTACTAAGATAATGGCTGGCAGATTAAAAAATATTCTGCCTTACCTTGTTCCGGAGAACCAAGGTGGATTCGTTAAAGGAAGAAAGATCTGGGATAATATCATCTTAGTCCAAGAGGCTATTCACTCTAGTCTGAAGAATGGAGATAAAGGAATGGTGGTGAAGCTCGATTTAGCCAATGCCTTCAACAGAGTCAGACATTCATTTTTATTTCAGGTAATGCGGAGATATGGATTCGCCTCAGACTTTATCAACTGGGTCAAGGCCTGTATCAGTAAGCCTTGGATAGCCCTGCTAGTCAATGGAAAATTTGCCCCCTTCTTTCAAGCTTCGAGAGGTCTGAGGCAAGGTTGCCCGCTCTCCCCCCTGCTTTATGCCATTCAGGCTTCTATCCTAAGCTTTCAGTTAGAAAGAGCAGGATCTACCTGGCATCATTATGGCTAGAGGCACTAAAGATATCAATCATGCGCAATTCGCGGATGATACTATCTTGCTTGGAGGTGCCAGTCAAATAATAGCCCGCCGTTTCAAGAGTGAAATGAACCGTTATTGTCAAGCCTCTGGCAGCAAAATCAATTTAAGGAAAAGCCAGATCTATGGCTGGAATATAAATCCTAGGGAAATGCTAGAGATCTCCCGGGTTCTTAACATGGATGGAGTTGTCTCCTGGGAGTCTTTCAACTACTTAGGGGTTCCTATATTCAAAACCAAGACCAATAGCTCACCCTGGAAGCCAATTGTGGAAAAAATTAAAAGAAAAATCATGGGATGGGGGACAACCTGGTTAAATCTGGCTGGGAAGGTAATTTTAATTAAAGCGGTGTTGAATAGCTACCTTCTTTACCAATGCTCATTGCTTCTTGCTCCGATCAAAATTATATCTCAGATTGAAGGTCTGATGAGATCTTTTCTATGGCAAGGAGGGGCCAATGGGGGCAAAAAATTTGCTCTGGTTAAATGGAAAACTGTCAAATTGCCAAAAACGGAGGGTGGCCTTCATATCAGAGATTTAAGAACCCAAAATCTAGCCATGGGATCCAAGCTGCTCTGGAACATGCTCGACTCCAAACCATCCTGGTGTAGTCGTATGCTGAGGTGCAAATACTTCCCAGGCCATCGACTTAGATGCCTTGATGGGGATCGCTCCATAAGCAACGGTTCAGCAATTTATAAACTTTGTATTAAAGCGCTGCCTCATTTCAAGGAGCTGCATTGGACACCGGGTAATGGGAAATCCATCAAATTGTGGCACGATGTGATACTCAGAAAAACTCCTCCTCAGCTTCCACGACTTCAATATTGGATGGAATCGCTGGGCCTTAATACAATCTGGGATATTTCTATTTGGGAGATTGATGAGCCAAATCGTTGGGGCGGATGGGCTATTCCAGCATGCCCTGAGGAGTTAGAGGATGACAAAATTCTGTTATTACATCATCTGGCTGGGCTAGCTCCTCTTGCTAAACTCAGGAAGGACAGGCATGGATGGGGTTCCGGCAATTACACAGCGTCTGAAGGATACCAGCGATTTGCAGCCAATTATAATGTGTCAGGTAATCCAAAGATATGGAATTATTTGTGGAATTGCAGCACGTTACCGAAGATTGAGTTGTTTACTTGGACATTGATGCATGAGAGAATCCTCACGGGGGAGAATTTGGAGAAAAGGGGGTTTGCTGGGCCTTTTCGATGCCCCTTATGTGCTGAAGATTCCGAGAATATCAGTCATCGTTTTTTAAAATGTCCATATGCCATCTCATTCTGGAAGGATCTGATGAAGCGCTGGGGAGACGGAATGCATTTACCAGATAATATTCAGGTCTGTTTTCTTAGCTGGGATAATTTATATCAGGGAGAGCTGACTAATAAAAAAGGTTTGAAGGCCTGTTGGATGAAACTCCCCAAAATAATCTGCTGGTGCTTTTGGAATGAAAGAAATCATAGAATCTTTCAGGACAAAAATCAACCAACGTGGAAGACAGCTATCAAAATAAATGCTTTGTTCGAGGAGGTTGTTAGCATTTCAAAGATTCCAAATAATAAAGAAAACATGATTGACAATGAAAAAAATTGGATGCATAGTCTTGACATCAAGACTGTAAATATTACGGCTGTTAATAAGGTGGAGGATTGGGAGGTCAGGATGGACAAGTCGCAGTTTGAGAACTGGCTAAGAGAAAGGAAGATTTTTAAACCATTCTTCGACGGGGGCTCCAAAGGGAATCCTGGAAGAGCGGGAGAAGGAGGAGTTATCTTTGATCCTGGAGGGAAAGTGGAGTCACACGAAGAGGATAATCATCTCTTGCAGGGTTTGGGGCAAAATCTTGATGTCATTGGTAGTGGGAAAGGAAGAGGGTAGAGATCCAATTTGTATAAGGCTCAGGATAAGGCCAAATCAGTTTTGGCTGTGGAAAAACAATCCTTGACTGTTAGGGCGCTTAGAGCAATGAAATCCGTTGAGAGGGTTGAAAAATGAAAATTCTTTCCTTTAACTATAAAGGGTCAGCGAACCCTTCTAAAAAATTGTTGTTTAGGAGGTTGGTCCTTACCAATTCTCCAGATGCTGTACTTCTTTAAGAAACCCTAGGTGATGGGGTTTCAGTGGAAAATCACCTTAAAAATCTAATTAAAGATTGGTAGTTCATTGCTTTTGATGTTAGAGGTAAGTCGAGAGGTCAAGTAGTAGGATGGAACCCTTCAATTATTAAGGTTGAAGATTGTCGAGGTTGTGAATCAAAATTGGAAATCGAAATTTTGTTGAAATACCTAGGATTAAAATTGAATATTCTTAATGTCCATGGCCCTTATGGACTTCGAAGATTCTTTTGGGATGGCTTGATGGCAAGGTATTCTTTGAAGGCTCCAAACATCATTATCAATGGATATCTTAATTTTTCTTTGGGAGATTTAAAAGTTTGGGGTCCAAAACCGATTTTGGATCCCCTTACTGGTTATTCCCTTCATCTCATGGAGTTTGCAAGCCTTTTGTACATTCATCCACTCAACTTAAATAAACATAGAGGAACAATAAAGTTCGGGATGATAGAATCTCCAAGAGACTGGACAAATTCCTTATTGTTTCCCAATTAGCTGACAAATTAAATAATGTCAGGTAATGGATTGGAAGTGGGGGGAGGACTTTGATCACGACTTGATTTTTCTGGAAATTAAAGATTCTGGAAAGAAGCGACCAAGTCCCTTCAAATTCAATTCATGTTGGCAGAAGGAATAATAATTTAAGAATATCCTTAAGGAGTTACGGCATACTAATGATCTCAGGTCACATAGGTCGACATCTGTTCAGTTTGCCAACAATCTGAAAAAGCTCAAATAGGTTACCATCAATTGGGCTCGTCTTAAGAAGATTAGGGATCACCAGGATCTCAGGAAAGTTAAGGAAGATATTGATTCCATTCATGATTCTAAAGGAGGATGTTTTATAACAATAGAATCAAAGAATAATCTACATCATTTATATGCTAAGAGAAAAAATCTACTTGCAAAATAGGCAGAAGTGTGCAAGCTAAAGAGAAGATCCTTGTGGATGAATGCAGGACATGATAACATGAAATTCTTCCATGCATTTTCAAAAGGAATATGGAAGAGGAATACAATATGGGGAATGACATATCAAGAAGGGAGAACTATCTTCACTTTTGAAGGAATTGCGAAGTTAGGAAAAGACCATTTTCATAATATGTTCAAGGTACAGGAGAGACCTTCCATATCATAGATAATCAAAATTGCTCAACCTTTCCCCAGATTTATTGATGAGGAGGCCAATAGAGATTTGATGGCAAAAGTATCTATGGATGAACTAAAAGAAGTACTCCATAGCCTCCAAAGAGATAAAATCGTTGCCCTAGATGGTCGGATGGTAGAATTCTTCCTTAACAACTTTGATATTTTGGGGGAATATGCACATAGGAGGGGCACACTTCCCTATGCTAGTTGCACTAAAAAATTCCACTTTAGTAGAAACCCTAATTTTTACTGGCTAATCTTACGGTGCAACTCTAGGACATCAATAAATGAAAAGAAGTTTAAGAAGAGTTATGGTGTATAAGATGTAGAACATACAAACACTGCAAAGATAATTGTCCGTCACTCATGAACTATGTCGCAGCAGGAACGTCAAACCCAATAAACAACCAAGGGATACCTTGGTGTAGAATATGTCAAACTAGAGGCCATAGGTCAAAATGATGTTTGTATTTACAAAAGATTGTAATTATACAAGCTAGTTTGTACTATAAATTTTGTAAATCAGTAGGACACGATGAGAAAGATTGTAGAGCATTTGAGCTATTGCAAGAGAAAACAATGGATACCTATTTGATGAAAAATGACAAGCAGATGCAAGCTGAATGAGCGCAACCTCAATATCAGGCTGCTCAATATCCACAAGCATAATTTTAGCAACCACAATATCCTTAGCCACAATATCAATAGAATCAGTATCCATCACAGCAACATTACCCTCAGCTAAGAGGGAGTGGAAATTTTCGAGGCTGAGGACCACAACAAGGAAGAGGAGGATCTACTCGAGGAAGAGGCCAAGTCATATGTTATAACTGTGGAAAACCAGGACACTTTGCTCGATATTGTGCAAGTCATGCAAAGACATGTACATACTGTAAAGCATTTGATCATACTGTCGAACAGTGTCCGCAATTAATTGCGAAATGGCAAACTCGAACCATGGGAAACCCCAACCCTATGCAGAATCCAAACCCAAACCCCATCCAAAACATCCAGATGATTTCTGTCGAGCCAAGAGAACCAATTATTATTGTCGCTACAAGAGGAGGTGCTACGAAGAGAGTAGACCAAAATACATAGCATGGACAACCATAAGTGCGACCAACGACACAAAGGAAAGGACCATTAGATGTCCATATGGAAAATGAAGTATTCTTGGATGTGCGACCAGAGTTTTTCGATACCAATCAAGTGTCGATATCTGGAAAATTAAGATAGATGCCCGAAATATTCAATTGATTACTCAAGAAGCAGCCAATGAAAAAGGTCAGTAAGATCAAATAATTTTTCAAAAGTTGTTTAGCACTAATCCATGATAAAGATGTTAATGCAGAATTGACAACACTAATAGAAGAAACTCCATAAGAGCTACGACCCGAAAAAAGAGTTAACCATGTTGGGAAAGGATTAAAACCTGGTCACGAGTTGTGAATGACTGTGCAGATAAAAGACTATGACATGGACTATATCATTCTATGTATGTGCTCTAATGTCAATATCTTGACAAGGTAGACATGGGAAAGCATGAATAAACCGTGACTGGATTGGTCTCCCATTTACTTAAGGCTAGCGAATCAGTCGAAGGTTCTACCCATTGGTCGACTGACTCAAGTACCTGTCGAAGTAGAAGGCCTGAGCACATACGCAGACTTTGAAGTGATCGACATTGTTGATGATACAAACCCATATCCTGCACTTTTGGGAATTGATTGGGCGATAGATAATCATACCATAACTAATTTTAAGAAAAGAATCTTATCATTTGAAGATTCAGAGATAAGGGTAGTCGCGCCAATTGATTCGCTCGAAGAACAGAGATATGTCGAGCCAGTGAACAGTGAAGGCCAAGGTAATTACCTGTATCAGCTATATAATATCATGTCTTCAAGAGACGACTATATAAATCCAATAGCTGAGTAGGCACAGTGTTAGCTCTTGTACATCTAATTTAGATGAAGCATTAGAAAATTGGCAGAATCCGTTGCATGAAGTTTCCATGCGAAGATGCGCAAGAATTACAAGGTTTGTGCGACAGGTAGGAGCTGAAGCAAGTGAGCTACCTACATATGAAGGTTTACCTAACCATGCGTCTCTTTTGGTGGAATTTGAAGCAAAAGTCACATAATCGTAACGATTATCCGCTTTGGACTTTGTGTTAAAAGCTATGCCCGCTAGATGGTGGGGTACACATAAAAAATCTATCTTTGAATGGACGCAATGCAGAAGATTGTTGGAGATTAGATTTGGAGAAGAGATCAGTTGTATTGATCGCAAGTATACAAGATTGACAAGTTATGTCGAACATATTGAGCATTGTCGCACAACATGGCAAGAGTATCCATGAAAAGAATGGGTTCATCGCTTTATACATACGTTGGATATGGTACCAAGGAGTTGGTAGACATCAGTGGAGCTGCGACGAGGAACTCTCAAGTGGGATTTGGTACGAGCCCAACCAATTTTGTACAAGTGACATTAAAGTCAATAATATTAAATTCTTAAAGTAAAAGTGACATTCTCTTTATCTATCATTTTCTATCATTTTACTTAAATTTTTAATATTACCATTAATTGTTTCAAGATATTTGAGAGTGGTTCCAACCTCATCAGACTTCATATGCAAAAAGTAGAATTTTAGATCCCATTCAGAATTCAACAAACTTAACAATTTTCAAGATTTCATTGCAACGTTTCCACTGGATTCTATCATATATGAGGGTAAGGGATTGGCATTTAATCAAGCACATCACCCTCTCTACATACCTTGATGTTGGTGGTGCTTATTGTTGAACTCCTCTGTCATGACCTTAACAAACATTTACTCAAGCAAAATCATTTATTAAGCATGGGAAGCTTTTTATACCTTATTTTAACCAAAGTTATAAATATCATGTCAACGAATATATCGCTGAGGGTCCGAAAATAAATTATCAGATTTATCGGCACATGCTCAAAATAAATTAAAAACCTAACCTAACCCTCTCCCTATTCCTCTAACCTACAACACATGCTCAAAGTTTGAGTTCATGGCTCAACACAAGCTCACACTCACAATGAGTTTGCCCCCTCTCAGCCAAAACATGTTGCACAACACAGGTATTTCATATTTGATATCTTACATTTTATTTTTTAATTTTTTTTGGGTAAAATTATCAGTGCATGCTATTATAGTTTTGTAAAATTATAATTTAGTATTTACAAATGTCAAATTAGAAATATAAATTTATTAAAATGATTCATCATTCATGTATACAAATGTTGTAATTTTTTAAATTTTTGTTACTGTTTTAACTTTCAAGTTTTAAGTTATTGCTCAATAGTTAACTTTGAAGTTAGAACTATTTAAAGTTTTCAGTTTTAGATCTTAGGCATGTATCTTGAATCTTTACTATTTTATTTTGACAATGTATAATGATGATTGGACAATACTTTATATTTCCTTTTGTAATTTGAATTTTATAATTAGTTCTACATTTTATTTCAATGTCTTAATATATATATATTGTCGTATGTCCATTGGGCGTAGCTCGGGTGGTTGGAAGAATTGGTTATTGCGCTCCCCACCCTGGTTCAAATCTCGTCGAGGACATTTGCTCCTTGGGAGCCTTTGTATGTAATGAAATATTAGGCTAGTGAGCCATTTATTGTGATTGGCCTTTTCAGGGGTTGCTGTTGTTGCCCATTCACGTATACTTGCTAAGCAAATGTAAGAGATATTTTCTCGGGTGGACGTAGCCATGGTGTAAACAGGGCTTCCATGGTGAACCACCTTTCAAATATAATATATATTGTTGTCCCCTGAAAAATTGGGGGTGCGCTCTAGCCGTCACAGAAACTCGTCCCTTCGTCCCCAAGGTCAGTGCAACATAGATTTTCTTCAATTTTTTAAACATTTAAAGCAACAAGAACATCAAATGAACACATTGCCACATGAATATGAAAAGAAAATTGATAAGGTAATCGATTTGGTTATAGCTCTGCCTCTAAAGCTAGAAGGCCTTAGCGGTCATGGAGATCGTAGTGGACTCTATGTATATCTTAAATATTAAATCGCTATGTATGTATATGTATATTTTAAATTAATAGATGAGCAAGGACATTTAAAAAATGGTTGTGAAACATAAATCATAAATCATACATGTCGATAAATCACTATCTATATTGAGATCCTATTCATCAATAGCTATTAGCACCCTATGCCTCCCTCCTCTAGGCTCTAGTCCTTGCCTCTACCTCGAAACTCAAAGTTGATCCTCCAAGGACGTTAGTCAACAACTCAACACCTTACAATTTTGATAGAACTTCCTAATCCACTCCTTAGAATAAGGTAGAAAAAACTCCCCATGCTTAATAAGTGATTTTGTTTGAGTGAAGAGTACATTTTTATTAAGGTCATGATAGAGGAGTTCAACAATCAACACGACCAACATCAAAGTACATAGAGGGGTTAATTTTCTTGATTAAATGCCAATACCATACCCTCATACATGATAAAATTCGATGGAGACTTTGCAATCCTAAAACCCTGAAAACTATTAAGTCTGTTGAATTCTGAATGGGATCTAAAATTCTACTTTTTGCATATGAAGTCCAATGAGGTTGGAACTACTCTCAAACACCCTAAAACAATTAATGGTAATGTTAAAAATTTAAGTAAAATGATAGAAAATGAAAGATAAGGGGAATGTCACTTTTACTTTAAGAATTTAATATTACAAATTAAAATCATCAGCTACTACTGAACAAGGCGACATTTTTTTATGGGCATAGAACTGCAGAAAATATCCAAAAACGAGCAAAAAATGCGATTTTTTTAAAAATCGCAATAAAATCGTGTAAAAATTGGCAAGGGGTTAGCTTCATGATATATCACGATATTGCCAATATATTGGTGATGTTTATAACACTGATTTTAACACTTGGATTAGGAAGTTTTAACAAAACTGTAGGGTGTTGACTAATGTCCTTGGAGGACCAACTTTGAGTTTCAACCTAGAGGCAAGGGCTAGAACCTAGAGAAGGGGGCATATGGTGCTATTGATGAATAGGATCCCAATACATGAAAGGATTTTGATATGTAATTATTTGTTGTAGCATGAAGGTTTTTGGACTCTATAGGCCATTAAGCCTCTTTGTTTATGTATTTTGGGTCATATATGGATTGAACTTGATGTTTTTTTAGTTGTATGCACCTTTGCTATATACATAAGAAACTTTGCATATTTGTGTATATGATTTGGATTCATATGGATGCACATGAATATGTATGTACAGCTATGAAACCGGATTCGTCCAAAAGGGCCTGCATGTCCCGTGTCCGCATGTCGGACACGGACACACTCACAAAACGTGTCCGACACGTCTTTGCAGCGTGTCCTGTTTTCGAACACGCGTGTCCGAGCGTGTCCTGTTTTTAGACACGCGTGTTCGAGGACTGTCAGTGCGTGTTCGAAAAACAGGACACTTTTTCCACTAAAAAGATGCCCAGAATTGCTTTAAATCAAAATTTTCACTTTCTTTTTATCATTTGCAAGTGTGGAGAGGGTTCTAAAATGTGTTTGGTGTGCAGGTGAAGAAGATTTGNAGGGGTCACCGTGCCCGTGTCGGACACTCGAATCCCCGTGTCCTTCATGTCCCGTGTCCCCGTGTCAGGTGACTTAGATGTACAGTGAAAATTATTTAAATTTCATATGTATTATAGTTTATAAAGTTATAATTATAAATATATATATAGTATTCCCGATGTACCCAAGTGCCATGTTTCAAAAAGTGGCATCTCCGCCCCTGCACCCATCCCCATACCCAAGTTCCTTGGCAACTTAGAGATTTTGTAATCAAATCCTAATAAAGGTTCAAGGCCAAGGCCCAATTAGGACTGTGACACCATGCACAAATTTATTTGATGGTTAGGGGGATGATGTCCCTAAGTTGTAATATTAATCCATCAGGACCTTGTAACATCAAGCCTAGTTGGTAGCTTAAGACCGCAGCCCCGCTGAGGTTTGTGCTAGTGTGCATAAGAATATTTACTTTTAGAAAAGAGGAGAACTGTGTGTGCCTCCACTGGGAATGATCTGAGCCTTCAGGCATGCAGCATGCATCCTTCTAGAAATCAGCATCCCTTAACTAAGACTGAAATCCAAGTGCATTAGCGCCTAGGAAACTGCACCCTCTAACTGTGCATGCAAAACTAAATAAAGCAAAAGCTCAGAATTAGAACTAAATTGCTAATTTAGGAAAAACATATAAACTGGAAATTAACCGAGGATGGTGCAAGCATTATTTTGGCATCCATGTGCCCTCTCTCTCTCTCTCTCCCCATAAACACTAGTGCACCCTCATAACTGCTGTATGGACTGCTGAAACAAGGGCTGCTGTACTGCTGTTCATAACTCTGCTGTACATTGTTCTGAAGAAGAAAGGTCCTGTAGCTGGAACCATTGTTACCAGAAACGTGTCGGTTCTGTACGTTTCTCACAGAAAACGCTGTAAAAACAGGGGCGAGACGGAAACCGTCGTTTTCGTTTCTGCAACCAAAAAACCATTTCTTACAAAACGCAGCGTTTCTCCCAGCGGTTTATACAGAAACGAATTTCCATTTCTTTGGTAACTGGTTCAATTCGGGGTTTAATTTTTAAATGTTTGGTAGGTGGTGAGGCAAGCAAGTGTGGAAACCTATGTCACAGTGTTCGCTCCTGACTTAACTGCTTCCCTTTGTTTATCTTGCGTCACTGAAACTCGGGGTCATTAACTAAAACTGGAACTCAATCTGCTTCATCTGGGTAAGTTACTGGTTCTACAACATGAAGAGATGCCGCGGGTATGTTGTGATGGTATCTCTCACATCCATTCACGCGCTAGCTCACCAACGAGCTACTGCTAATGGGATTCGATCCGGAAGTACCCAACCCCTTGGTGGTTCAAATGTATTTAATGGTGTCCCTCTCGCTGGAAGTCCTATTGCTTCTAGCAGGCCATTTCCAAATGCCCGTTTCGAATGATGATGGGCAATCCTGTGTCTGAATGCCCCTGGTTTGAATCGTTGGACTGACACTGTCTCATATTACATAAAGAATAGATTTACAATGGAAAATAATATTATCTGCCCGTTTTTAATCCTTCAGATTCGAAATAAATTCCGCGAGTTCAAAAAAAAATTGCAGTTCAATGAGCATTGAGGTGTACTTATTAAATATTTTAATTACTCGATCCTATTTGTATATATACATTTAAATATTTTAATTATTCATTCTATCTGTATATTCAATCATAATATTCAATTTATATATTTTAATTAATTAGTTTTTTTTGTGTTTTCTCTCTCCTTGTTTCTTATATGTGCAAAACCTGGAAACTTCGTTTCTCGTACCGTTCTCGTTTCTCATTTCCTTTCCCGTTGCTCATTTCTGGTAACATAGGCTGGAACACTGTCCCAGCTACAAACGTAAAAATTGAATATATAGTTTGTTTCCATAGGGAGAGAAGCACTACACAAGCATGTAGAGTAGGTTCCCCCTTTGTTGCTTGTTGTTTGTGTCTGTTCCTGTAATCCCTTGTAGCTTGTTGTTTGCATCTTTTCCTCTAAGCCCTTGTAACTTGTTGTAGATTTAGATTAGTTTAGGGTTAGTTTAGTTCAAAACCTAGTTAACTGCTCTAACTTACCTAGGAGGTTAATACACCTCAAATGAACCCTAGGTTCTCTTCCTAGTTGCTTGACCATTGAAAAGAATTGGGTGATCAATCTGATGCCCACTGCTTGCTGTTTGCATTAAGTTGAAAGGAGGGATCAATTAGGCTGTTGCTGGTTTCATTTCGGTTCTTTCCAATCCTGCAACCAGTTAATTAAGCACACCAAAAACAGTGAAGTCATTTAACCCTGGCTATTTTATTTTCCCTTGTTAATTCAATGGTTATACTTGCTGCTCTAACTAAACCTAACAAACTCACACATTAAACAATTATTAACAACCTTAGGTCATTAAAGACAAGATTAATCTCCTGGTTTACTTAGTGACCTACTTCTTCTCCCATCTTAGTTTTCCTGGTTTCTCCCAAAATCAGGCGGTGACAGCACCTCAATTCCAAGCACTCAAGCTTGGGTTTTCCTCCTTGTGGTAGTTTGATGCCTCACTCTAACTATAATGCTAAAGGGTACATGTATGGCCTTGTGATGCCTCAAAGTGAAAATAGAAGGTCAATTACTTGCACTCTGGAAAAATGAAAAAGAAAACACAACATAAAACTACAGTCGATGCCCTAAAATTTGAGTTTCAATGAAGGTTAACACTGTTTTTAATATTGCGTATTACTTAGGATGCTTGAGTACACAAGGTTTCATTATTTAAGATACAAATTAGCGGTCTTACCTGCTGACATAATTTTGAGTGATCGCGATGGAATCCTCCAGATTGATAACTAAATGCCACCATCCATTAGGCACAAAAATCACCTCCCCAGCCCTGCAAATGCATTCAATGGGCCTCTTCTTCCACTGCTTAGTCTGTCCATAGAAATTCATGAACCACTCGATTATAGACACCGGAGACGCCACCTCAGCACCATCTGGGCTGGGATACACGCCTGGAGGGACCACATCTGGAGGAAATAGTATCCATTTCTTGGAGCCCTTTATGACTGCATTCCATGCAGAAGTGCTATTTGGGTCTATATGAAATGATGACCCTGATCTAGCTGGACCCAAGATAAGCCACCTGTAATCCGGCCTCTCCTTCCCTAGTAACGAAAACAGATCTTCTCTAAAGTAAACAGGCACTTCATAATCTGATGCCAAGGCTGGCACTTTCTCTCCAAATTTAGGATCGAATAGATAAAGGGGGCGCTCCTCTTTGACAGAATCAGCATAGACAAAGTAGTCTTTGAGCTTCATTTCAACAGGACCTACGGCAAATTCCACATCTCGTGCAACTTCACACAAGTAGCCCTTGTCCCACTTCTTCATAGCATGCCAGTTGACCATTGCATCATTGCTCAGAAGCACTGGCTTGTTGGGTTCCTCAAAACAAGCTATGAAATCCTCGAGGGACAGATTGTTTCTGCGATCGATATTATCCACCTCAATCCACTCTCGTTTCATCTCTAAACTAGCACATAGCCAACTTTGGAATAGATAATCCGAATAGAAATTACTGACCTTCAAAGGCACCTGAGGAAGGACATGCAAAGGCCAATGTGCAGCAATGTACGTGGATTTCCAGCAGCCTTCAAAGGAGAATCTTCCGTTGAGCTGGTGGAGGACCAGAGCCCTCCATAGGGGATCTTGATTGCTGAAAACGTAAAAGGCCCTGCTCGCCATCGCCAGACGACCCAAATCTCTGGCATCTAGCAAACCCAAAATTTCCAAAATGGTTTCATCCGTGAAAAGCGTGAGGGTGCCCAGACCCACATCTCTAACATTGACTGCAGCTGAGTCGAAGAGAAGATTGCCCAGAGGTTGCACTCCATAGCTGTTGCTGCTGCTGCTGACCTGCTGTAGAAGATTGAATGCCGAGGGTTGGATATCTGGGGGATCATGCTTTCTCTTTTTTTTCTTTGGGTTTTTGAGTCGATTACTTCCATTTTTTGTTTCTCCCATCTTTCAGTCAGAGGTTTAAGGATGGTTTATATTGCTCAGTCACTTCGACAGCCTATCTATCTGAAAATAGAGTGGTATTTTACTTTATGTAAAGGAATTTTTTTGGATGTGTAATAAATTAATCATTCTTTTATAAAGCCTCTTAAAAGTGGTGGTTGGTTTCATGTTACAGGTTCTTAAATTGATATGATATCGTTTTCTCTTTTTATAGTGTTTGTATTTTGTTTTCTCACTTTTCAATTTCATTTATTAACCAGCATATTCCAAAGCCGGGAAAATGACAGAAAGTTATGTATGTAAACAATATAATTTTATGTGTTGAAAATTTTGGTGAATTTAAGGTAGGTATTGTAGATGAAAATGAAAATTGGATTACAAGTAATAATAAGCAATAAATAGAAACCCATGTAATTGATGCCAAGTAAAATGAAATGTACATTAATTTTTCATACCAAAAAAATATACATACCTAAATGAAACAATAATGGGCTAGGTAGTGATCAAGTTTGATTCTAGTTATAGTGGAAATCAGCATTGATATTTTCATTTAGTAGGGGGGGAGTGCATGGATTGAAGCTTGCAATTTTAATTTTGAAAGGGATAGAGAATGAAGGTGTGTGTTTTCTTTTTTTGAAGGGAGACATAACAATATTTTTTTTTTAGTTGATGGCGATCATCTTGCTATGCATCTGAACTATTGGTGAAATCTACAATAAATCGTGCAATAGGCATAGACAATGCCTGAATCATGTGCTTGTTATGATTATTTGCAAGAATGTTTGTTGCAAAGAGATGTATTGTTCTGTCAAATCTTGAACTCTCTTCTGCTAACAATAATATAGTAGTCCTAGACTAGAGGAGGCTCGAGTTTTCCAAGGTTGGTGTAGCATTGTAAAACAACTATTAACTACATCCTTGTAACTCCCAAATTCACAAAGGCATTCATTGTTATGACTCTAGTGATCTGTTAATAAAATAAAGATTTAAAAAAAATAGCAATACATATAAAATAGGATATACCAGGAGGACTATACCAAAACCAATAACATAGATAAAAAAAATCTTACAAACGAGACATGCCAAAATTATAAGCATTTAATTTGTAATTTGTCGAAGTTTCATACATAAATACACAAAAATGGCACAAGCACTCATAATGCCTCAAATCTGTTAATAAAGGGGCATATAAAGTGTAGTTTGTTTCATTTTTATTTTTTATCACCCTTCTCTATATTTCGAGTGTACAATAAATTACTCTATCTTTACATTTCTAGAAGATGTTAGTATATCAGATGTGATATCTCGTAGCATCCTTCACCTTTTAACTTAGTTGTGAAATTATCCTTTTAGATTTATTTCTACTCTTCATGCTTTCAGGTATTGTTATAAGCAATGTAAGTTTGCTTTGAGGCAAAATTCAAACAGATTTTTACAACTACACATTTAAAAATGGTTAAATGTTAAAGTAAAATTTGATTTCAAAAATTTCTATGGTAATTTGTGGCCTAATTTCTTCAAAATGAGAAGGATTCGGTTCAAGATGCCTAATATCCAATAGTAAATTGCTACCTATAAATGGATAAAAAAAACATATAAATGTACATCTTAGAATTTGGATCTACTTGTCAACAAAGTATCCATGTCCTAACTGGCCATGTGTGCCCCTGTTAGGGAGTTGAGTAATACATTAAATGTAATTGAAATAGACAAAAATAAAATTAAAATAAATGTGATTGATAAATAAATAAAATTTGGTCGCTTGTGCCCATGTTAGGAGGTTGAGTAAAACAACAAATGTAATTAAAGTAAACAAAATGACAAAATTGAAATAAATGTAATTGATAAATAAGAACAAATTGTAGAGGTAATCAAGTTGCTTAGAAATTGAGATTCACATTTGTATTATAACACAATACTAAATTTGCATGAACCCTAACCCTCGGAAGAAGAAATTAATATTGTTGTCTCGGTAATTCAATTCAAGAAATCTTTTATTTTTTCATGAACCCTAACGCCGAGGACAAGAAATTTAAGCATGTTGCAAGTGTAGGTGTGCACACCATCGGTAGCTCGCATTATTGATTCTTCGAAGCTGAGTTGAACAATTTCAACGATACTGGAAACCCTAACCCAACTATGGGCATGAATTTTGCTCAGGATCTGAGGTCCATGTGTAACCACAATGCCACCAAGCTAAATCAAGTGGTTCGATGGATATCGAAAGCAATCAAGTCTTCGATACCCATTACTACCATAACATTCTAGATGGAAATGGACTATTGCAAGTGGATTATGCCCCCAACAAGAATGAAAATACCAGAATATTAGTTGAGTATTATGTCGTAGACCAGGCGGCCTTCTACACGGACAATGTATGGTCTATGATGGATCTCACTAGATTAAACGTCCTCATCGAATAGGTGGGACATATTCAAAAACATTTCTCAAAGGCGAAGGGTGGATGGTATCACACACAACTAGAAACAATCCAATGATACAATACTTGTCATGGGTTCAAGATTTAGGAGACGTTGTTAGAGAATTTTAGTTATTGTGTTTTAATTTAAAAAACACACACACATGGGAATACAAATTTAAAATCTCTTCATTGTTGGGTGTTGGAGAGGTATGTCTTTTCATACAACTCCACTTTCAATCTCTCCATAAATTAGAATGAGTATTGGGCATCAACCACACTATGGTGCTTGAAATGTGGTTCAGATTTGGCATAATGTATTGGGTTGGAAGAAGTTGCAAGGGTTTGAACTTATGGATTTCTTCCATGTCAAATCATTGTACAATCCTCGATCACTGAGAAAAAGATGACAACTATGACTTGATTGAGAGTGGAAGAACATTTTCGCTTCAAAGTATTAAATTACACAATAATTCATGCAATAATTCAGGTTGGTTAATGAAAGTCTGTGTAAGTGTTATGTAGTTGGTTAATAGATTATCATCTATACATTAAATGTTTATTTTTAGAATTATTTTTCAATCCAAATGGATGAAATGTCTTATGAATTTATACATATGTTATTTAGCACATTTGTTATGTATAAAAGTAGCTTTCTACAATTAGATGAATGATATTTGTCTCAAATGGATGATGTGTTCCAAATAGATGTAAATGGGATGTGTCAGGTCTCACCCATTTATTTAGAGCACATCTCATTCACGTATGTTATAGAAAATGTCTCTTCACACAGTACAAACACATTCCCAAGCACTATATTCTAGATTTTAAAATAGAACTTCACGACAAAACTTGTAACAACTTTAAGTCAAGGCTGAAGTGAGATAAAGTTGTAAATTACAAGTAAAGCATGAGAAAATTGGTCATCAGTTAAATGCTCGAAAAAAATGGAATTGGGTGAAAAAATGCAAGGACATTTCAAAAGGTTATGTAACATATATACCTTAGAAATTGTAATACCTTAGTATTTGAAAATCTTTATTGTTTAGATCAAATTTTTGTTGTCGCCTTTTTGAGTGAAAATAATATATTTTGGTGTTCATAATGATAGCATGGTTTGCTAGAGGTCAATGGTCTTTATATATTTGTTCAAAGGCTTCAAAATTTGAACTTTGGTTGGGAAACTCGAGAAGTTCCTCATTTCAATGTCTTTTTGCCTTGGATTCTGTTAATTTGAAAGCATGTCATTTATTTGATGTTCCTCGATAATTTGGCTTTGTAACAATTCTATGCCTATTTCTCATTTTCATTGTTGAGATGACTCATACAAAAAGACAAAATAGTATGGTCATATCTATACCTCAAAGGTTAAAGATGGTTAGGTTTTCGTATGGAATGTAATCATAAAAGGGCTTTAATTTTATTTTTTCTGAAAGATTTATCAATTAAATAATAATTCCTTCATAAAATTATCAAATTAAAATGAACACAAAATTAGATATTTTAATAATAAAATATCACATACTTCTAAACCTAATGGTGGCCTCTAATATTACAATTATTTGTTTGTAACAAGGTCATTTCTGCTGGACAAGGAAATTATGAAATTGTAATCAAATCCAATAAATTATTTTAGGATGGGCTTGCATGTTAAGCCACGTGGCTAACCATATGGCCTACATTATTAGATCAAAGTCCTCTAATAATATTCCTAAGTAAATTGAAATAATATCTCATTTCAACATGTGTGAGGTAAAATATATTTCAACAAATTAAAATAATATTTGATTTTCCATGGAGTAATCATAGTTCATGGCCTTCACCATTGACTTTAAAGGCTACCCATTATCATATTTTTTTAGAACCACATATATAGTTATGGAAATTGCATAAATTTAAAAACACAATTTAAACACTTCCAAATTTGGATTTTACCAACAAAAAATACAACTGACCAAAAGCCACCTTAAAATCCAAAACCTAAAATAAATAGACTACTTTAATTTTTTAGGTACAACATTTTACAAAATTAATCCATCAATTAGTAAGTGTCAAGATTTAGCCAAAGAGACCAAAAAAAACATTAATCTATAATTTATGGAGAAATTTTACATAAAGTACCAAATAACCTATGGAAAATTTTACTTAAAGAAGCTATTAACTCGTTGCAGATATCATTAATTAAGTTAAATCACTTACTAACAATAAAAATTTAAAGAAATGATAAAATTAATTTTCGAATTAAAAAATTAAGCTAATTTTGTTATGATTTCATATATTCAAAGTTTAAAATTATAATTATATTTTAAGAGCATGAGTGGGCCTAATGGTTAAGAGCATGTGTTTCCTCTTAGGAGGTCACGAGTTCAAATCCAGAGGGGGGTAGTGTATGCACACCTCTGTAGACTTTAGCAGTTAAATCGTTGCGCAGAGGGGGGTCCCTTGTCCCACAAACAAGGGGGTCTCATACACCAATTTGGTGTCTCGCTTGGCGGTGACCTTAAAAATAGATTATAAAAGTACAGCGTGAGTGGGCCTAATGGTTAAGAGCATGTGTTTCCTCTTAGGAGGTCACGGGTTCAAATCCAGAGGGGGGTAGTGTATGTACACCTCTGTAGACTTTATCAGTTAAATCGCTGCGCAGAGGGGGGTCCCTTGTCCCACAAACAAGGGGGTCTCATACACCAATTTGGTGTCTCGCTTGGCAGTGACCTTAAAAATAGATTATTATTATTATTATTATTTATTATTATAAAAAAAGAAAAAAATAATTTTGTTATGACTTTATATATCGAAGTTCAAAATTTAAAAAAAAGAAGAAAACTAACGATTTTTATAATTTTAAATTTGATTTTTTAATGTTAAATTAAAGGTAAAAACCAAAATCATGTTAAAACATTAGATATTGTTCAAATACACATGCATATAAAATTTAAGAGATGGAAAGCAAAAAAAAACGTCCGAGCCATAAATTTAATATATTTTACTTAAATGGATAAATTCTTTGGAATAAGAAAGACAGTAATTCTATTTGAAAACACAAAATATTCACTTGTAATGGAGGGTCGGTCAGCATTTACGTTTAAGCAGTGAGTAGAGAGTGGGCGGGTCAGCGTTTATGTTTAAGCAGTGGACAAGGGGCGGCTCTACATAGGCCGTCGACAGACGACGAAAGCAAGCTAAAGGAGGGTCGTCCCCTTAATAACACTTTCGGTGTAATAATTTTTTAGTGGGACTGCTAAACATTAACATAGTTTATCCAAAAGAATATTTACAACATGTCCAAATGGAATCCGGCAAGAGCTATCCATTGAGCTGCAGAGCATTTAATGTTGATGCAGCAAGTTTGATGACCCTTGGATCTCGAGCAGCTCAAGATCCAACGACCATCAAGCTTGCTGCAGCCACATTAAATGCTCTGCAGCTCAATAGATAGCTCTTGCCATGGAATCCACACTTTAACAATAATTTTTATTTTAAATAAAAATCAATTTATTATATATTTATAATTATTAATTGTCATTTTCACTTATCCAAAAAAATATTTACAACATGTCCAAATGGAATCCACACTTTAACAATAATTTTATTTTAAATAAAAATCAATTTATTATATATTTATAATTATTAAAGGTCATTTTCACTTGTATTAGGTGACAAGGATGTGCAAAGTGGCTCAATACGAGTAGAGTGCCTTTTTGTAGTTATGCATGGTCTTGCTCATATGCTATGTGGAGGCGAAAGGCACGTTGCGGTATAGGGTGTTGTGTGCCCCATGCCTCACCAATGCCCTTACTGACCTTTATGTGCAAGTATTTTGTACCTTGAATGGATCTAAGAAATGTGGGAGATCATGGCACTTCAAGCTCAGCTCGCTCCACCACCAATAATGACCATGCCCACAACGAATCGAAAGCTTAGGTAGATGGAAAATTTAGGAAATAAGGAGGTGGCAAGGGGGATGTTAACCGGCAATTTCGTCATTCTTCCTATGAACAAGAGGAAGCAGCTAACCACCTCTGTGACTTATGTGAGAGTAAGGGCATTTTCCTCTAGAAACTCGGGTTGTGTCGACAATGCAAGAGACGAAGAATTCCATATATGGTTATTTGTGAGCCCACTCTCTGGTAGGAAGCTTTGGTTTAGTGTTAGCTCCATACAAGCATTCATGTCGGCAACAAAGGAGGACACAACGAACCCGCATTCCTCAATCCCTCCAAGAAACACAGGAAGCGAGAGCTTTGTACCAAGCCAACATTCCTCCACCTGCCCAACAAACAATAGCTCATTGGGAAACTTGAGTGGCATAACGACAACAGGGTATTGTTTTGGATGACATTTTAGTAGAATTTCAAAACATCATCCCTGATGTTGGAGCTACTCGTATGCCAAAGACAAAATATATGAAAACAGTCACGTGATAATGGCACTTCAAACCCGTTGGGGAAAGCCTTGGTGAACAATAACGTAGAGAAGCTCAAAATCACGCTGCATTTGGAGAAATTGTAGGAGCACATGGGTAAAATGGAGGACAAACAATAACTGATGATCAGGGAAATCACTAGGCTTGGGGGCAAACTTAATGTTTTTTCCAAAGACACAACAAGCATGGTCTTCAAAGAGGGCTTCAGGACAACCTAGTTCAATTTCTCCATCTCCTATGAACTCCCCTAGTCAACCCAGCACTACTTCAACATCAAAGGTTTCAAATATTTATATTTCGTATGATTATCTTTCTAGATATATATTTAGTTTATTTTCATTGCGTAGCAGTTATTAAAATCTTAAGTAGACATTATAAGTATCTTTATCAAGTTGTTAGTCATCTAAGGTAGTACATTAATTTTTGGACAATGTCTCTAGCGCCCTAGTTAATTATTTTGATTATGGCCTGTCATGGAAAGTTGATGGCAAACTAAGCTTATGTGGTTGGTCTAGTTTCCCAAGTGCTAGGACAACCACATAAGCATATGTATTTTTGTGTCTTCATGTAATACCCTTAGTTTGACCCTTGGAATGTATTTAACGAAAACCATGTAAATGATGTAAATAAGCTACTATGGATTCCTAGTGTGGAGCTCAAGGCCAAGGCCCGACTAGTGAATGGCTAGGCATGCATGATGTAAATATTGTTACTTGGACCTGTTGAGGCCTGGAAATTCGCAAGCGGCAACAGTAAGGGATTCTCCCCAATCAGCGTTCCTAACTAGCCCGCCGACTGTTTGGTATAGGGAATCCGTCCGGTTTACGGTCCGGCTACCGTAGGTCAAAATAACAACAAGGGTTTACCGGTTGCGGCCCGGTCCACCGGAATTTGTATTTTGACTTAAATGAATGATATGCACGTGCCTAACTAAATGCAGGGTGATCCAGATGCAGGGAGCGGTCACAAAGTGATGCGCAGGTTCTTACCTCTCGTCTTGTGCTCACACGCAACCAAACCGGATACGAACAGAAATAAACTAACTACCTAAACTATCCCTAAGGAGCGAAGTTATCATCTTGACTGAGCAATACAAAATCACATACGGTAAGAAAATCACAGATAGCTGATGTTTCTCCTGCAGCACATGAATGCTTACAAATATTCAACTAACCATATAGCCGATCATTCTATAACAACATTTATTGCTCTTAGTGAAAATGCATCCCAGAAAACTACTGAAGAATAATTAACAAGAACGTAGGTTCAAAACATCAAATATTCTTACAGCAAAATGAAATACAGCTGAAAACGAAATAGTTCATCTTCAACATTATTCATCGAATTGCATTGGTACATTCCACTTCTTTACTCTTTCCAGCAGACAAAAATTGCAGTTCACTTTGCAAAACGAAGTAGTTCCTCTTACAAGCCAACAATTACAAAATTTTCTAGGGGAAAAAGCCCTCATTTCCTCAGGCTCCCTGTTATTTAAACTACAAGTGCTGTCTCCTGGGCTGCCCTCAGTGTGTGACCTTTCAGCGTCCTTCCATGATTCAGTTGCTTTTCTGGTCGTTTCGCTTACTCCATCATTTCCACAGGCGTTTATTTTCTGACAGTAACTGCTAAAAATGCCCCATCGGCGCCTCTGTCATTCGCTTATGTTGTCCTTCTCTGTGCGATGCTTTGCTTCCGCGATTCATGGGATGATCTCTGCATAAAACTTGGTGCATTATCCACTCATACAAGACATTAGGCATCGAGAACCTTTTAACTATGATGAAAAATCCATAAAAACTGGCCTGGTTCATCCGGGCGAGAACTCATGAAAAAGAACCGGCGGTCGGGCGAGACTTGGATCGGACGGGCTGAGAATACGGCATCAGATGGGCAAGGTTTCAGGGGCTGCAACGGCGGAGGAGTACAAGAAGAGGGTGAGTGAAAACATGGGCGTCATAGGCAATTGGGCGGCGGAGAGAAGTGGATCGGAAGCTGAGCAGCTCTACCACCCGCAACAGCGGACGGGATGCAGGTCAGGGACAGGCGACGAGGGAGAAGAAAAGTTCGGGTGAGGGACGGCTGGTCGGACGTTGGATGAAACTCATGTCGGCAGCTGACTTCATCTCCCCAGCCGCAACGGCGGGTGAGCCAGAACTCTAGAGCAAGCGATTTACAACAACGAATCGGGCGTCGGGCGACACTTCAATAGGGCGTAAACTTTGGTCTAGGAGCCGCAACGGCGAGTGAGATAGGACTCAACTTCTTTTGAAAGAGGCCCGATCCAAAGAGAAAACTAACAGCGCTGAGGCCCAAATGCAACCAAAAAACCAAAAATCTCGCTAAGGCAAACTTTCACACTCTATGGGCGTTAAAAAACAGATCACACGACTCATATCGAACTGAACGAAGCAGGCAAACAAGACGGACGCTCCACTTCAAACGCAAAGATATGCTCAAAGACGCCAAGCCTTCAACAGTCGATCCAAGCAAATAATGATAAGGAGGGGTCCCAGAGTTTAAGTGAAAAACTAAAAACAGGGAAAAAGGTTGCGGCAGCAACAACTGGCGATTTCCTGATGAACCTAGATCTCTGGGTGGTTTCTTCCTTGAAATGCAGACTGTCCTACAACAAATGTATCCACTGAATTCTTCCAGCTATACAGATTTCTCAATAACAGAAGTGTGTACCTTGATCATTGATATCAGTCCAATTTGGGCGATGAAAGTCAAGATTTTAGAGTCCGGATAACTCTGCTGAGGCCAAAATATGAGTTCATTTTTAATTTTTTTTTCTTCAGGTAGCTGGTAACATTGGACACCATAGGATTGTAGCAGGTAGTGAACAGAAACATTCATTTGTTCCTCATTCCCATGCCGTCTTAGCAGCTTTTGTGCTTTTCAGATTTTTCCTCTTTTAATGAGAGTCTTCATGCATGCCTTTCTTACTGAATTTTCATTCAGGATCCTCTATCCCATAGTGCCCTTTTGTGTGAGTGACGTGCTTAAGGTTTCAGCTCACGGACGGAGAGGATCATTGGCAAATTAGTACTTTATGATTTGGATTTAGCTTTGGAGCATGATGCTTTTATAGGAGTTCTGACTCTTATCTGCCTTTTGGCATTTATTTCCTGGCATGGGATCATTTAGATTTAACACCCTGTTCATCTTGCTCTTCTTCATGGGCCCCCTGTCATTGCCCCCTTAGATTACAAGTGTAAAGTGCGCGGAGCCTCAACATAGTATTCTAGACTTTCGAACCTGATTGACCTTACAGGAGATTAAGTAGGACCTCAATGCACACAAAGATTTCGAGAACTATTTGGTAGAAGAAATTCACATGGGAAACCACAGTCTAACTATTCAACAAATGTTTACCATTTCCAGAAATGTGAAGTTCCCCACATAACCACGAGTTAACCACCTTTATTGAAGACAAAAACTCACTTAAAACAAATGAAAGCCTCACTCAACACAGCTTATTTATGTACAAGTCAGAAAGCTCAAAAACAACTTAAGAAAAATAAGGTTTGAGAACCAGACCATTAACTGGCAGGTTCTCCTCCCATCCCTGTAAATCCTGTAACATATAGGTGGCGGGGCCAAGTTTAGCGGTGATTTGAAAAGGACCTACCCATAACTGTTGGAACTTAGTGTGCTTCCCTTTCTCATCATGGGGATGATCCCATTTGAGAACAAGGTCTCCTACTTCCAAGTCCCTATTTCCGGCTTTATGTTTGTCAAACCATCTTTTGACTACCTTCTGCTGTTGTTGAAAACGTTCTCTAGCTTTGGATCTGGCCTCCTCTGCTTTCAGAATATTGTATATTCTTACTTGGAGAACTTCATCATCCGACCCCCTAGACTCTTGAGCTAGTATGGAAGACGGGAGCAGGATGTTTGGGGGGAGGATGGATTCCTTTCCGTACACCAGGGTAAAGGGTGACACTCCCATGGCAGACTTAGGGGTAACTCTATTAGCCCACAGGGCATTGGGTAAGGCTGAGTGCCAACTTCGCTGGTTTTCTATGACGATCTTCTTCAGGATTCTGATGAGGTTTTTATTTGAGGATTCATCCAGGCCATTCCCTTGTGGATAATAGTTAGCAGAATAGTGTAATTTTATCCCTTTCTCATGAGCAAAGGCAGTAATCTTAATGGATGAAAATTACTTAGCATTATCAAAAACTAATGAACTTGGAACCCCAAACCTGGTCATGATATGATCTTGTAGAAAATTGATGACTTCGTCTTCATTTATCTTGCGCAATGGAATAGCTTCGACCCAGCGGGTGAAATAATCAGTTGCAGTAAGAATATACTTGTGGAGCAGGGAGGAATTGGGCTTTATTTCTCCAATGAAGTCTATTCCCCATTGCTCGAACGGCTCTGTGATCATTATAGGCTTTAGAGGTGCTGCTACTCTAGGTTGTCTTCCACCGCATCTTTGGCAAGTATCACATTTTCTGACGTGCGCATGGGCATCTCTGAAAAGCGTTGGCCAATAGTAACCGGCCCTAAGGATTTTATGGGTTGTAGTGTCTCCTGAATAATGTCCACCGGTCGGTCCATCATGTAATTCAGACATTACTTTCTCAGCGTCTGCTTTTTCTAAACATCTTAGAAGGACTCCATCATAATTTCTTCTGAATAGTATGCCTTCTACGAGTTGGTAGGAAGCTGACTTTAGACACAAAGCTCTTCTTTGTTTGGAACTCCAATGTTCAGGCAATACCCCTGACTGCAGGTAATGTACAAGGTCTCTATACCAAGATTCAGGAGCTGTGAATAAAGGACAAACATCCATTACATGCAATTCAGCTTCATTATCCCATGCTTGTTCTTCGCTATTATTGCTTCCAGTCATCAGCTTGCATAGCCCCTGACCTTTCACTATAGTGGCTGGTTTGAATTCTAAATCGTATTCTTGAAGGGCTGTTACCCAATTGCCCCTTCTTTCTCCCAATTCCTTTTGAATGAGAAGGGATCTTACGGCTAGGTAAGGGACAATTACTTTGGTTCGATTTTTAAGTATATAAGGTCTGAATTGCTTGACTGCTTTAAATACTGCGTATGCCTGTTTGTCAATGGCTGGGTAGTTTAATTTAGCCCCTTGTAGCCCGGTGCTCATAAAAGAGATTGGAAATTCGTCACCTCCCTCTTCCTTCTGCGTGAGTACAGCTGCTAGTGAATCATCGGACGCGAATGTATACATAATAAAATCCTTGTCGAAGTCTGGACTTTTAAGAGAGGGAGCATGTGCAACAACAGTCTTGATTTTACTGAAAGCATTCTTTTCAGTCTCAGTCCACTTGAACTGTGCGTTTTGCTTGACCATCTGCTGCAATGGTTTAACAGTCTGGGCGAAATCAGGCATGAATCTTCTTACAAAGTTTATTGTTCCCATGAAGGATTGCATTCCCTTCTTATTATGAGGCATGGGAATTTGTTCAATGGCCTTAATCCTTTCTGGGTCTATAGAGATACCATCCTTTGAAACTATATGCCCCAGTAACTTGCCTTCCGTGACAGCGAACACGCATTTTCTTGGATTTAGGGAAATGCCATACTTCCTGCAGCGTTCAAAGATTTGCTTTAGGTGGAACACGTGTTCCCCTCTTTTCTTCGAAAAAATCGTGATGTCATCAAGGTAGACCACCACACTTCGCCCAATCAGTCCGCGAAAAGCTATGTCCATAGCTCTCTGAAATGTCGTGCCCGCATTAATCAGTCCGAAGGGCATTCTTCTATATGCGAACGTTCCCCATTTAGTTCTGAATGTCGTCTTCAATCTATCTTCTTCGGCTACCAATACTTGATTGTAACCAGAGAAACCGTCCAACAATGAAAACATTTCAGAGCCGGAAACCATTTGTAGCAATTGCTCCATGGGGGGAACTGGGTAGTTGTCTTTGTCTGAGGCACGATTCAGATTTCTGAAGTCTACGCACAGCCTGATCTCTCCCGACTTTTTCCTGACAGGTACCAGGTTTGATACCCATTCAGAATGCCTGACTTTAAAGATAATCCGAGCGTCCAGCAGTTTCTTCACTTCACTTTGAATTAGTGGTTCCAGTTTTGGGTGCATCTTTCTCAACGGCTGCTGATATGGCTTGACGCCTGCTTTAATAGGAATGATGTGCTTGATAATGCTGGTGTCATAGGTCTTTAAATCTGCATATGTCCATGCAAAGACATCTTTGTACTGTTTAAACAAACCGAGGAACTTGTCTCTTTCTACTGGTGAACAGCACTTGCTGAGGTTTACGAACTTGGGCTCTGTTTTAGTCCCTAAGTTTATTAATTCGAACTGTAAAGTTGAGCTGTGCGTCTTCACGTTAGCTGGTCTCCTAAATTTCTCATTCAAGTCGAACATTTTTTCAAGCGTCCTGACTCCTTTGGGAATGAAATTGTTATATTTCATTTCATCCTGATGTTCCTCATCATCTATGATAGCTCCTTTAAAAGTCTCATCATTTGTCAAGCATTCAATTATCTGCTGATCATCGTCAAATACTCGCAGGTTGGTGATCATGTCCGGTACGGAGGGCCTGAAAAGTAATTCAATAGAGCATTTATTATTAGTGGGCACCAACCTGGCAGCTGATGTAGCTAAAAAATCAGCGGCTGCATTTTTTATCCTTGGAATCGAAATAATGTTAAACGCATGAAAACGTTTAAGCAATTCCCATACCTCGTTTTGGTAAGCTTTCAAATGAGGGGAGACACAGTGTATTTGATTTTTTATTTGCTTTACAACTATTTCCGAGTCCCCAAAAACTTTTAAATTACAAACCTGTAGCTCAATGGCCTTCTTGAGTCCCTGCAGCAGTGCCTCATACTCGGCTGTATTGTTAGTACACTCAAACTCTAACCTACAGGACAAGAAGTATTTATTTTGTTGTGGGTCAATAAGGACGCAGTCGGCCCCTGATCCTTCTAATGTTTTCGAGCCGTCAAAATATAAAGTCCAACAAACATTGTCTATTGAAAGTGAATCTACTCCTACAGCTAAATCTACTATTTTACAGTCAAGCTCGTCAGCCCGAGAAAAACGAAGGAGATCAGGCTGGGTGTTAGGTGTGCTGCTAGCCTCTTCCGCTTGATAATTCCCTGGTTCTAGTTCAAGAAAGTAGTTTCCCAATACAGATTCAACTGGTACATGCTTCCCATCCAATTGAGTGACATTGTACTTCATATGAGGCTCTCTCAAAACCTTGATCTGATTAGGACTCCCTTTGTATGGCAACCAAAGATGTGACCAATCTGTGGCGAAATACCCATTTAATTTGGCTGACCAATCTCTACTCAAGACCAAGCCGTACGCATCTGGTATGTCAGCCACTACAATGTCGATGACTTGGCACACTCTATCATCGGATGCCAGGCGGATTAGTACGTCCTGCATCTCACCGACTACCTTGACGTCCGTCCTATCCAACTGCACCACTTTCCATGTGGTTGTCTTGGGCTGCCCATTTATTTTCTTACAAACTGATATGGGCATGACATTAATTGACGCTCCTGAGTCCGCTAGGCAATTGTGCACGTTATGATTAAAAATTTCAAACGTCAAGAGGAAAGGTGGGTGTTTAGTTTTTGCCTTACCACCAGTGCTGGCTTCCCCAATTTCTTCTTCTTGCCGCGGCTGATTGTCAGAGGGCAGCTTTTCTTCTGATGTTTCCAGTGCTTTCAACAATCTTTCTTTTTGCTGAGGTATTTTGCACATTTCAAACAGCGGGATGTTTTCCTTTATCTTCTTTAAATCTTCAACAACGTCATATTCGATTAATTGTCTAGTGGACTGAGGTTTATTAGCGCTTACATTTTCTTCGCTTGGCTTAGGCGGTGTTCTAAATTGCTTTGGATCCTGGCTGGTAACGGTAAATTCCGGAATCTGATCAGCCACAGATTTGTCTTGAAATTTCTTTTTGATATTTCTTTGCAGCCTTCGAATCTTTGGGAGCAGAAGACTGTCATCACTAACCTTCCCTTTACTCCTAGTTGTGACGTTAGCCTCCCTGATATCTTTGCGTCCCTGAGTGTTTTCTTCTTCCGCGTCTAGTACTGAAACAGAGCTCCATAACGACATAGTCTCTTCCTCCTGATCTTTTGTGGAAGTGGATGCAGCATTTTCTTTCCTTTCATCATCATCTTCCTCTGTCAACCTCGAATCCAACATCTGATTCATGACTAACGTCATAGAATTTATCCATTGTGGACAGTTCTTTTCAGAATGAGGCTGTTGATGAAAAGTACAGAAATTTTCCATCCCTATTTCTGTCAGATTCATGGATGCAGTTTTCTGAGGAGGAGTTTGTGTCTGGTTGCTATCCTCCCTTTTCTTATAATATGGCCTGAAAAACTTTTGTGCTTCTTTTTCCTTCTCTAAGTCTATGACCTTATTGGACAACTTTTGCATCATTTTAGCCATACTTTCATAGTCTGGTGTCTTTTCTTCTTTCAGCTTGGTGAACAGTAAGGTTTTTCTTCCCACACCTCTCTCTCCTGCTTGCTCCGGATAGTCCTCCACACTTTCTCTCTCTGCCTCCACCACTTCTGCCTCTTCATAAGTTTCTGTCAACGTAGGCTTGGCTCTGCCTTTTGCAAACATGGCTAAATCAGGACCCAAAGCTGAAGTGTAGTATTCGATCAACACTTTGTCTGAAGGCTTATCTGTTTTAGAGAAATTTCTTAGATATGCTGCAAACCTTTGTGTGAAGCTGTGCACTTTTTCTTTTTTCTCCTTCTTCAATGCACACAGTCCTTTCATGAGGGCCGCGTGAATCTTTTGGACGGCATACTTACTTCTAAACATTCTCTCGAAAGTATCCCAGTCTGGGATCGAGTTGGCGGGCAACCCAAAATACCACGAAGCTGCAGCTCCTTTAAGGGTATGAGGAAAGAGTCTACACACCACATCTTCGTGTTCCCCAGCCCTCAAACCTTCTACTGCCAAGTAGAAACTCTGTAGATGATCATCCACCAGGATTTTATCATTTGGGTCAAACTTGGGCAGTAGCTTCTCAAAGGCCTGGGGTAGGTCGTGCAAAGGTGGGGTCAGATTTAGGGGTGATCTGGCTTTCCATGCGGGCGGTGGAGGATTTGGTGGGGGTTGATTGGCGTTAACACCAGCCATGATTCGGGGTGGAGAATGTGGAGGTGAAACAACAGGGGTGGGAGGATGTGAACCAACAGGGGTGTGAACAGGAGAGCTGTGAGGAGCGTCTGGGCCTACTTGGTTCAAAGGCAATTCAATCTCTTGTAAGGCAGTCTCCACAAGCTCTTGCCAGTCTCCAACCAACACCGAATCTTCTATTATAGGACGGTCTTTCTTCTTGTACTCTCTTTTAGGCAACTCGGGGATAATTGGTAACCCTCCGATCTTCTTTACATAAGCACGGGTATGTCTTCTTAGATAATTTGCAATTTCGTTGCGAACATGATATAGATGTTCTCTATTTTCTTCTTCTGGAATTGGATTTCGTGGTCCACTGCTTTCAGAACTGTAACCAGCGGAATAATCTCTGTAAAACGGGTTTCCTCGGCCAGCCATGCACTGGCGGCCCTCCTTCTAGCGCCAAAACTGTTGAGGCCTAGAAATTCGTAGGCGGCAACAGTAAGGGATTCTCCCCAATCAGCGTTCCCAACTAGCCCGCCGACTGTTTGGTATAGGGAATCCGTCCGGTTTACGGTCCGGCTACCGTAGGTCAAAGTAACAACAAGGGTTTACCGGTTGCGGCCCGGTCCACCGAAATTTGTATTTTGACTTAAATGAATGATATGCACGTGCCTAACTAAATGCAGGGTGATCCAGATGCAGGGAGCGGTCACAAAGTGATGCGCAGGTTCTTACCTCTCGTCTTGTGCTCACACACAACCAAACCGGATACGAACAGAAATAAACTAACTACCTAAACTATCCCTAAGGAGCGAAGTTATCATCTTGACTGAGCAATACAAAATCACATACTGTAAGAAAATCACAGATAGCTGATGTTTCTCCTGCAGCACATGAATGCTTACAAATATTCAACTAACCATATAGCCGATCATTCTATAACAACATTTATTGCTCTTAGTGAAAATGCATCCCAGAAAACTACTGAAGAATAATTAACAAGAACGTAGGTTCAAAACATCAAATATTCTTACAGCAAAATGAAATACAGCTGAAAACGAAATAGTTCATCTTCAACATTATTCATCAAATTGCATTGGTACATTCCACTTATTTACTCTTTCCAGCAGACAAAAATTGCAGTTCACTTTGCAAAACGAAGTAGTTCCTCTTACAAGCCAACAATTACAAAATTCTCTAGGGGAAAAAGCCCTCATTTCCTCAGGCTCCCCGTTATTTAAACTACAAGTGCTGTCTCCTGGGCTGCCCTCAGCGTGTGACCTTTCAGCGTCCTTCCATGATTCAGTTGCTTTTCTGGTCGTTTCGCTTTCTCCATCATTTCCACAGGCGTTTATTTTCTGATAATAACTGCTAAAAATGCCCCATCGGCGCCTCTGTCTTTCGCTTATGTTGTCCTTCTCTGTGCGATGCTTTGCTTCCGCGATTCATGGGATGATCTCTGCATAAAACTTGGTGCATTATCCACTCATACGAGACATTAGGCATCGAGAACCTTTTAACTATGATGAAAAATCCATAAAAACTGGCCTAGTTCATCCGGGCGAGAACTCACGAAAAAGAACCGGCGGTCGGGCGAGACTTGGATCGGACGGGTTGAGAATACGGCATCAGATGGGCAAGGTTTCAGGGGCCGCAACGGCGGAGGAGCACAAGAAGAGGGTGAGTGAAAACATGGGCGTCATAGGCAATCGGGCGGCGGAGAGAAGTGGATCGGAAGCTGAGCAGCTCTACCACCTGCAACAGCGGACGGGATGCAGGTCAGGGATAGGCGACGAGGGAGAAGAAAAGTTCGGGCGAGGGACGACTGGTCGGACGTCGGATGAAACTCGTGTCGGCAGCTGACTTCATCTCCCCAGCCGCAATGGCGGGTGAGCCGGAACTCTAGAGCAAGTGATTTACAACCACGAATCGGGCGTCGGGCGACACTTCAATAGGGCGTAAACTTTGGTCTAGGAGCCGCAACGGCGGGTGAGCCGGAACTCTAGAGCAAGCGATTTACAACCACGAATCGGGCGTCGGGCGACACTTCAATAGGGCGTAAACTTTGGTCTAGGAGCCGCAACGGCGGGTGAGATAGGACTCAACTTCTTTTGAAAGAGGCCCGATCCAAAGAGAAAACTAACAGCGCTGAGGCCCAAATGCAACCAAAAAACCAAAAATCTCGCTAAGGCAAACTTTCACACTCTATGGGCGTTAAAAAACAGATCACACGACTCATATCGAACTGAACGAAGCAGGCAAACAAGACGGACGCTCCACTTCAAACGCAAAGATATGCTCAAAGACGCCAAGCCTTCAACAGTCGATCCAAGCAAATAATGATAAGGAGGGGTCCCAGAGTTTAAGTGAAAAACTAAAAACGGGGAAAAAGGTTGCGGCAGCAACAGGACCGTGAGTTATGTAATTACTATGTGCATAAATAATAAAATAGTCCAAGAATGGTTGTGTAAAGAACACCAAAGGGGATATGATTCCACCAGAGGGGAAGAGGAAAGGGGGCCTATGTGAAACTAATCCTTTGCTACCAAGTGTCAATCTCAGATCTCACCCAAATTTTTTCATGTGCCTTGAATGACCCAATCACCTTCTCTTTCCTATTAACCCGGTTATTGAATGCATGTGTAAAGTTAGCGGAAAAATCACCTCCTGCGGTTATTGAAGCATGGGGCTAACTGCACCTTTGTGATAGTTCTGTCAACAGCCATGACAATTGTCTTTTCACCATTTCTCATACCTCTTGGATTTTATCCTCACTCACTTGTGATTTAGGAAAGCATGCAGACTATGCAGTGCTTGCTCATTATGCAGGCATGCATACGCAAAGCTCTGTATTGTTGTTCATGACTGTGTATAACCCAAGAAATTCAATTTTAAGAGAGAGTTGTTGATTTGGAAGGAAAATTGATTGTTGTAGGTGAGTAGAGAGCCTAGCCAAGCTAGAGAACATTTCCCATTGAGCTTTGCTACTCATAAAAGCTTGAGAATCCACAAATTTATACTAGAAGTGGTTCTCCAATAACATTTAGTAGGTTGGTCTTCTTTATATGTGCACACTGGAATCACTCTGCAAGATGGATCTCCTAAGAGAATTGTGGATCGGTGAAGGGCATGCCTAAGCAAAGAAGGGTGTTGTGTGGGGCAGGTATTGTGAAAGCTAAGGTTGTGAGAGCTGAGTGAGATCCTTGTGGACATATATATGAGCATTTGGCTAAGCATAGAGAGCAGATCAGGTTGTGGGTTGAGAGAGAGAATCCTGTAACTGTTTCCTTCGCCCTAATGTCATCGTAGCCTAGCTTGGGGGTGGCCTCTCTGTAGAAAGAGTATATGTTGGATATAGTGCCTCTGGTTGGGTGGAAAGTTGCTCTTACACAGCCAGTTGCTTGGATCTGCATTGTTTAATATAAGTGTTCTTGTGTATTTGAATATGGCACATTGTTAATCGATGCATGTTTTTTATTATGCTTGTATATGCATGAATTGTGTGTGTGGATCAATTTCATTTCCGTTGTGTATGTTTAATTTGCATTTCCACATGTCTTGTAAATCGAAAGAATATTTATGAGTTTCGCTTGCCAAAGTACCAATGTCGGTGCCTAAAACTGGAAGGGAATTTTTGGTAGAGTATGTTGCTAAACAACAAGTTAGTTGCAAATTACAGAAGTGTCGAGGTGCCAATGTCAGGATCACCATATTATTGGTGATTGGATCATCATACCAATGTTGATGTTGAGATGTCGACGCTGAGGTACCGACGTCAAAATCAGCATGATCTTTGAGAATGAAGTTCAAATATGGTGGGACCAGCATCGAAGGGGAACTTTTGGTATTGATGTCAAAGTGGCGATGTCGACAACAAAATTAAGGTTAGCTTGAGGAATTGTGGTTTCATTCCTACTTTCGAGTTGAGGTGGTAACTATGGTTGAGGTGGCAATGACTGGCAGGGTTTGAGGCTAACGATTCAATGTCAAGACCCTCATAGATTGGGGTTGAGCATCTTAGGCAGAAAAAATTGGGTATGCTTTGAAGGTGATGGTGTTCTCCAAAGGGTGTCCCATTTTTTATTTTTAGAAGGCGAATGATGGACAATGGGTTTTGCAGAGCAATTGATGCATTGGGGCGACACCCTTGGGTCTTAAATTATGGACTCCTCTATTTGATGTGAAGAATGAGAAACTTGATATAGCTTTGATTTGGGTGAGGCTCCTAAGCCTGCGATTGGATTACTGGTCGGAGGATGTGCTTAGGGGGATTGGGAACATCTTGGGAGAATTCCTAGAGGCCAACATGTATTATTTAAAGAACTGCATTCTTAATTTCGCTCGAGTTATAGTTTGGTTGGACACCAAAGTAGGCATAAAAGAAGATATCGAGATTGATCATGCAAGCATGTCCACTATACAGACCCTAGACTATGAAGGGGCCCCTTTTAGATGTAGAAGGTTCCATAAATATGGCCATATCATGTATTCATGCACTCTCCCCTTCAGGATGTGTCAGGGCACTAAAAGGTCAAATTATTCTATGAAGAGAAGTGTCCCTGAACCTATGATGGAGACAAACCTAATGACAAAAGCAAGAAGAACCGAAGAAGTGCATCAAGACAAAGATAATATCAAAAGAGATCAAAGGAAATTGTTTGAATCATATGGACATTCTCAACATGATAGGCAGCTTCCATCTGGTTTGAAGGATTAGGGAACCCTGGAAGAGGTGTAGAACGCTAGCAAGGACTTGGAAATCTTGGAAGATCCAACATCTCCAAATCAAGGTACAAATTAGAAGTCTGAAGCACCTGTTTCTTATATTTCAACTTCTCCACCTGTTGAATCAATTATAGCAAATACATTGGCATCACTATCTATCAACACTTCCACAAGCCATGTCATGTGCCCTATCTCTTGGGTAGATAGGGTGGAGCATAAACCGGCCCTACCACTTCATTAGGACTCCTCGAGAGACACTAAAGACTCCATTGAAATCCATAGGAGATATAACTTCAAACCTCGCTCCTCACATAGAGAGGATAATCATCTCTTGCAAGGTTTGGGGCAAAATCTTGATGTCATTGGTAGTGGGAAAGGAAGAGGGTAGAGATCCAATTTGTATAAGGCTCAGGATAAGGCCAAATCAGTTTTGGTTGTGGGAAAACAATCCTTGACTGTTAGGGCACTTAGAGCAATGAAATCTGTTGAGAGGGTTAAAAAATGAAAATTCTATCCTTTAACTATAGAGGGTCAGCGAACCCTTCTAAAAAATTGTTGTTTAGGAGGTTGGTCCTTACCAATTCTCCAAATGTTGTACTTATTTAAGAAACCCTAAGTGATGGGGTTTCAGTGAAAAATCACCTTAAAAATCTAATTAAAGATTGGTAGTTCATTGCTTCTGATGTTAGAGGTAAGTCAAGAGGTCAAGTAGTAGGATGGAACCCTTCAATTATTAAGGTTGAAGATTGTTGGGGTTGTGAATCAAAATTGGCAACTGAAATTCTGGTGAAATACCTAGGATTAAAATTGAATATTCTTAATGTCCATGGCCCTTATGGACTTCGAAGATTCTTCTAGGATGGCTTGATGGAAAAGTATTCTTTGAAGGCTCCAAACATCCTTATCAATGGATATCTTAGTTTTTCTTTGGGAGATTCAAAATTTTGGGGTCCAAAACCGATTTTGGATCCCCTTACTGGTCATTCCCTTCATCTCATGGAGTTTGCAATCCTTTTGTACATTCATCCACTCAACTTAAATAAACATAGAGGAACAATAAAGTTCAGGATGGTAGAATCTCCAAGAGACTAGACAAATTCCTTATTGTCTCCCAATTAGCTGACAAATTAAATAATGTCAGGTAATGGATTGGAAGTGGGGGGAGGATTTTGATCACGACTTGATTTTTTTGGAAATTAAAGATTCTGGAAAGAAGCGATCAAGTCCCTTCAATTTCAATTCATGTTGGCAGAAGGAATAATAATTTAAGAATATCCTTAAGGAGTTATGGCATACTAATGATCTCAGGTCACATAGGTCGACATCTGTTCAATTTGCCACCAATCTGAAAAAGCTCAAATAGGTTACCATCAATTCGGCTCACCTTAAGAAGATTAGGGATGACTAGGATCTCAAGAAAGTTGAGGAAGATATTGATTCCATTCATGATTCTAAAGGAGGATGTTTTATAACAATAGAATCAAAGAATAATCTACATCATTTATATGCTAGGAGAAAAAATCTACTTGCAAAATAGCCAGAAGTGTGAAAGCTAAAGAGAAGATCCTTATGGATGAATGCAGGACATGATAACATGAAATTCTTCCATGCATTTTCAAAAGGAATATGGAAGAGGAATACAATATGGGGAATGACATATCAAGAAGGGAGAACTATCTTCACTTTTGAAGGAATTGCGAAGTTAGGAAAATACCATTTTCATAATATGTTCAAGGTATAAGAGAGACCTTCCATATCATAGATAATCAAAATTGCTCAACCTTTCCCCAGATTTATTGATGAGGAGGCCAATAGAGATTTGATGGCAAAAGTATCTATGGATGAACTAAAAGAAGTACTCCATAGCCTCCAAAGAGATAAAATCGTTGCCCTAGATGGTTGGATGGTAGAATTCTTCCTCAACAACTTTGATATTTTGGGGGAATATGCACATAGGAGGGGCACACTTCCCTATGCTAGTTGCACTAAAAAATTCCACTTTAGTAGAAACCCTAATTTTTACTGGCTAATCTTACGGTGCAACTCTAGGACATCAATAAATGAAAAGAAGTTTAAGAAGAGTTATGGTGTATAAAATGTAGAACATACAAACACTGCAAAGATAATTGTCCGTCACTTATGAACTATGTCGCAACAGGAACGTCGAACCCGATAAACAACCAAGGGATGCCTTGGTGTAGAATATGTCAAACTAGAGGCCATAGGTCAGAATGATGTTTGTATTTACAGAAGATTGTAAGTATGCAAGCTAGTTTGTACTATAAATTTTGTAAATCAGTAAGACACGATGAGAAAGATCTTAGAGCATTTGAGCTATTGCAAGAGAAAACAATGGATACCTATTGGATGAAAAATGATGAGTAGATGCAAGTTGAATGAGCGCATCCTCAATATCAGCCTGCTCAATATCCACAAGCATAATTTTAGCAACCACAATATCCTTAGCCACAATACCAATATAATCAGTATCCATCACAACAACATTACCTTGAACTAAGAGGGAGTGGAAATTTTCGAGGCTGAGGACCACAACAAGGAAGAGGAGGATCTGGTCAAGGAAGAGGCCAAGTCATATGTTATAACTGTGGAAAACCAGGACACTTTGCTCGATATTGTGCAAGTCATGCAAAGACATGTACATACTGTAAAGCATTTGATCATACTGTCTAACAGTGTCCGCAATTAATTGTGAAATGGCAATCTCGAACCATGGGAAACCCCATCCCTGTGCAGAATCCAAACCCAAACCCCATCCAAAACATCCAGATGATTTCTGTCGAGCCAAGAGAACCAAATATTATTGTCGTTACAAGAGGAGGTGCTGCAAAGAGAGTAGACCAAAATACATAGCATGGACAACCATAGGTGCGGCCAACGACAAAAAGAAAGGACCATTAGATGTCCATATGGAAAATGAAGTATTCTTGGATGTGCGACCAGAGTTTTTTGATACCAATCAAGCGTCGATATCTGGAGAATTAAGACAAATGCCTGAAATATTCGAGTGATTACTCACGAAGCAGCCAATGAAAAAGGTTAGTAAGATCAAATAATTTTTCAAAAGTTGTTTAGCACTAATCCATGATAAAGATGTTGTCGCAGAATTGACAAAACTAATAGAAGAAAATCCATAAGAGCTACGACCCAAAAAAAGAGTTAACCATGTTGGGAAAGGATTAAAACCTGGTCACAAGTTGTGAATGACTGTGCAGATAAAAGACTATGACATGGACTATATCATTCTATGTATGTGCTCTAATGTCAATATCTTAACAAGGTAGACATGGGAAAGCATGAATAAACCGTGACTGGATTGGTCTCCCATTTACTTAAGGCTAGAGAATCATTCGAAGGTTCTACCCATTGGTCGACTGACTCAAGTACCTGTTGAAGTAGAAGGCCTGAGCACATACGCAGACTTTGAAGTGATCGACATTGTTGATGATACAAACCCATATCCTGCACTATTGGGAATTGATTGGGCGATAGATAATCATACCATAACTAATTTTAAGAAAAGAATCTTATCATTTGAAGATTCAGAGATAAGGGTGGTCGCGCCAATTGATTTGCTTGAAGGACAGAGATATGTCGAGCCAGTGAATAGTGAAGGCCAAGGTAATTACCTGTATCAACTATATAATATCATGTCTTCAAGAGACGACTATATAAATCCAATAACTGAGTTAGTAGAGTGTTAGCTCTTGTACATCTGATTTAGATGAAGCATTAGAAAATTGGCAGAATCTGTTGCATGAAGTTTCCATGCGAAGATGCGCAAGAATTACAAGGTTTGTGCGACAGGTAGGAGCCGAAGTAAGTGAGCTACCTACATATGAAGGTTTACTTAACCATGCATCTTTTTTGGTGGAATTTGAAGCAAAAGTCACATAATCATAACGATTATCCGCTTTGGACTTTGTGTTAAAAGCTACGCCCGCTAGATGGTGGGGTACACATAAAAAATCTATCTCTGAATGGCTGCAATGCAGAAGATTGCTGGAGATTAGATTTGGAGAAGAGATCAGTTGTACTGATTGCAAGTATACAATATTGACAAGTTATGTCGAACATATTGAGCATTGTCGCACGACATGGCAAGAGTATCCATCAAAAGAATGGGTTCATCGCTTTATACATACGTTGGATATGGTACCAAGGAGTTGGTAGACATCAGTGGAGTTGCGATGAGGAACTCTCAAGTGGGAAGAGTTAGCTACAAGATTCACACACACATTTGAGTTTGTAAGTGACCAACCAACAATTGATGCTGCAATGCAGATAATGAAAGAGAAGATATTTGAGGAAATCCCTGTCACAACTACAAATTTCCATCAGTGCAACGTGACAAATTCACCATTAGATGGAATGTTACAACGTCATGGGAGAACCGAATGACAATGACCTGCTCGACATAAACATAATTGAGTCGGAAGGTATGCACGCAGTGGAAGGATTTTACATTTCCAACAACCAATTCCTAAGTCCACTTAAAGTTAAGAAAGTAAATATTGGCTTGCCTAAAAATCCAAAATTTTCCAATATTGGAGATTATTGGGATGATGAGATTGTGGGGAAGATAATTGATTTGTTGCATGAATTCCAGGATCTCTTCCCTACCAAATTTTTAGAGATGAAAGGAATAGATGGAGACCTCGATGAAATGAATATTCCTTTGAGGTCAACGCAAAACCGGTCAAGTAGCGACCATAGAGATTGAATCTATAATACAAAGAAAATGTTAAGGTTGAAATGGATCATGCTAGTGGCATGCATTATATAACCTATCAAGGAATCAAAGTGGATTATCCCAATTGTAGTATAGGACAGGAAGACCTCAGGTGAAGTAATAATTTGTGTCGACCTGAGAAAGTTGAATGATGCTTGTTTACATGACCCGTTTTCGACTCCATTTACAGATGAGGTATTGGAGAATGTTGGAGGGCAAGAGATCTACTCTTTCACTGATGGATTTTCTAGTTACCATTAGATCAGGATTACAAAGGAGGACTGACACAAGACTACCTTTGCGACAATGTGGGGATGTTTCCAGTATACAGTAGTGCCCTTTGGGCTTAAGAATGCGCTTGTGATTTTTCCCAGAATCATAGTGACTGCCTTTAAAGAGTTTATACACAATTTTCTTGAAGTCTAATTCGATGATTGGACAGTATTTGGGCTCATAAAAGACCATATAGAGAGCCTGAGAATGATGCTGGAATGTTGTCGTCAGTATCAATTTCCCTGGATTTGAAGATAGGTATCTTTTGCGCACCTTTTGGAGCTCTATTGGGCCATGTCATCTGTTGCGACAAAATTTTGGTTGACCCAACCAAAATTGTGATCATCCTCGACCTACCACCACCTACGACAGTTAAATAGTTAAGAGTGACATTGGGACACACTGGATACTACAAGAAATTTATCAAAGGAAATGCAGAGGTGACAACTCCGATGGAAAAAACTGTTGAAAAGAGATACTAAGTTTCAATGGACAATAGACTACCAAGAAAGTATGGAGAAGTTGAAGAATAATATGGTTACTGTGCCAATACTTGTGTTTCTGTACTGGGAAAAAGAGTTCCACTTTCATGTCGACACATTGTCTATTGCGCTTGACATGGTAGTGACGCAATCGGTTGAAGGATCGATTAATCATCCCATTGCCTTCACTAGCAGGAAATTATCAATTGCAGAGAAAAATTATACCAAAACAAAAAGAGAAGGATTAGCGATGGTATATGCGTTGCAAAAATTCAGACACTATTTACTGGAAGGACATTTCAAGATGCACATTGACCATTCTGCATTGAAATACCTGGTCAATAATATAGTGTTGGGGGGGAAGATCTATCAGTGGCTTCTCCTCTTCTAGGAAGTTGATTATTAGATAATTATTAAACCTGGTCGATTAAATTTGGGGCCATACCATCTTTTGAGGATCTAAAGTGGAGAAGAACCTACTAGTCTAGAAGATATTATTCCTGATGTGGAATTGTTTGTGATAACCATGTTTGATGATCAGTACTGAGATATCATACAGTTTTTAAGTATGGGTTATGCGCCAGCTGAATTCACCAATGTGCAGAAGAAGCAGTTGGTTGTGCGTGCTGCAGATTTCCAATTGATCCCTAGAAACTTGTATAAGATGGGTCTTGATGGGATTCTCCAATGCTTCGTTTTAGAGCATGAGCGCCCAATGATATTAAATGAAGCACATGCTGGTGTCATAGGAGACCCTTATGCAGGAAAAGCTACAATGCACAAGATTTTGCAAGTAGGATTATGGTGGACCACCATGCATGCAAACGCCTGGGATTATTGTCGCAACTATGATGTCTGTCAAAGGATTGGAAATCCTTCTCGAAGAGATGAAATGCCATTGGTACCGCAGATAACATTGCATGCATTTGAGAAATGAGTCGTTGATTTTGTAGGACTTATCAACCCGATAGGGAAGCACACTAGAGCACGAGATATTATCAATGCAAATGATTACTTAACCAGATGGGATCAAGCAACACCAATAAAAGATTGTATTGCTGCAGAGTTCTATATGAAAATTTTGTGACAATATTTGGGTGCCCAAAGATTTTAATCAACGATCAAGGTACACATTTTGTTAATCAGTTGATTGAAGAAATGAAAGAGGAATTTCGGATCCAACATAGAAGGACAACGCCATATCACCCTCAAGCAAACGGAGCTGTCGAAGCATTCAACAAAATTATGGAAAACACGTTGACAAAGGTTTGTAATGCCCGAAGAGATGACTGGGACCAGAAGATTCCCGCAGTATTATGGGCATATCGTACGACATGTAAGAAATTGATAGGTCAGACTCCATTTCGGTTGGTGTATGGGAAAGACGCTATCATGCCTATGGTGTACATTGTACCGAGTCTAAGAATTGTTGCTATCACCGAAATGACACATGTTGATGTTGTCGAAGACAGGTTACTTCAACTAATACAGTTGGAACAAGAACATTTTATTGCAGGGTTTCATTAAAACATTGAAAAGCAAAGACATAAGGTATGGCATGATCGACACATTAAGAACAAGAAGTTTCAAGTTGAAGGTCTTGTTCTTATGTATGATAGCAAATTTCTTCAAGCACCCAAGGAAATTGAAAACTCATTGGTTAGGACCGTACATTGTCAAAGAGATCACTGATGGAGGAGAAATGAAACTACAAAAATTAGATGGGACAGAAGTTAAAGGATTGGCCAATGGGAGTTGAATGAAACCATATTACGATAGCTGGGACTTGGTCGCATAAAAAAAAAGGGAAAAGAGAAAGAGGAAGAGGAAAGAAAACGAAAATAAAAGAGAGAAAAGAAAGAAAGATGAGCCAAAATTTATGCTCGCAAACTATTAAGTCTGCCGCAGTAAGAAATGAATTTTTGCAGACTTGGTGTCTAGCGAAGATCAAAATGCTAAGCGAAGACATTTGGTCCGTCGCGAGAAAGAAACCCTGTTGAAGGTAAAAAATTGGTCGCAAGGACTGCGCCATTGTTGTAATAAAGGTGCTTGAACAAAGAAAAAAATAAAGTGGCAAGGAGTGTCACGCTGTTGTATGACATACCGAAATCCTGGACATAACAGGATAGAGGTCATTAATTCACCAAATCGGAGAAAATATGGTGGCGTGCTTTTTGGTCACATACGGATTTATGGCAATAACTACCATTCGAAGTGACAGATAATTAGCGACATACATAAAATTTTCCTTAAATGAGTCAAACGGTAAGCCCATGTGATTGAAAGGACGAATTCCTTTCTATTGATTGCTAGCGCATGCAACGAGCAGCTATGGAAAACTGTTGCATGCTATCATCCTTCGTGCCTAAGCTCATTTCATTCTATTGCAAGAGATAATATTTGTTGTTCTCTGCAACCTTGAGAGTCGAAGCGAGTTGTTCCTATCATGGTAATCTCCATATCCAGCATAAGTACAGTTTCTGAATCTGAGTTTCATCCTGCATCACCTACGATAGTCATGGAGGATATTGCTGGTTATATTCCACTGTAGGCAAAGGTTTCGCTATTTTCCAAACAGACCGCACCAGTTGTTGCACAGACCGCACTAGCTGTTGAAAAGACCGCTCCATTTGTGGAGCCAAACCCCCGTAGGCAGTTTAGAAAAGCGCATGTAGACAGATTAGGTCCATCTAGAACCACATGGGGAAAGAGCGCTGGTAACCAAAAGAGGAAAGGAAAAGCATCGAAAACCCCAATTCCACCCCCACAGGATGATGAAGATTATGAGACAAGAAATTTGCTGCCACCTTACGTTCTGCCCAGGCCTAGTGATGCACCGAAAGTCAAAATCCCAAAGTGAATAGGGCCCCACTGATAGTACCATTTGTGCCGAAAGGAGTGAAGGTGGTGAAGGATATCTTGCCGAACCTGTGGAAGTTATCCTTTGCTGACCACGACACAAAGAAGTAGAAAGACCTGGACCGCAAGAACTATATGGTGACTGTACAAGATACATTAGATGCAGTGAAGAGATTTGTCCTAATGGAGTGAGCTAGTGGACTGGATCAATCCGACATACTGTTGTTTCTATATATGCCACATTTTGGCCACAACATACCGTTAAACACTTGTGTTAATCAATTGTTGGTATTCTTTCATGGTGGGTTCCTATGGATTGGAAAGCCTATATTTGTAGATGTTGAACTTATCGTAATCATCACAGGTCTACCATTCACAGGAATGGGCCCAATGGCACTTCTAAAGAAGGATTAGGAAGCGTTGATAGCTAAACAGATGAAGGAGAAGTATGACATAGCGAGAGAGAACAAATGATTTATGATATCCTCCATCAATGATTATACCATTACCTTTGCTGCGAAGGCATTGGACTCAAATTTAATGCGCACGATGCACCCAACGCAATGTACTACGGGTATGATCGCGTTGGCTGAAATCTGCGTGGAGGGAGTTCAAATCAATTTGTCACAGTTCTTTCTTAATGAACTATTGCAAGATGCCATTGAATCACGGGAGGAGGGTAGGGAATTTGACCTCTCCTGGATGTTAATCATAATTTCATTCATTGCATGGTCCTACCCACCAAAATACTAAGGGGTAGATCTGTCAATGCCCTACAGAGGAGCATAATACCAAAACCTTTCATTCGATGAGAATAGAAAGGCACAACAGACATAAAATAACATTGAATTATTTATGCATTGGGAGGCTATAAGGCACCATATAAGGAACATCTGCAGGTTGGATTACGGCACTATTCAGTGGTTTCATCAAGTTGTTAGATTCGAGATTGGCATGCACCATGTCAACATGCAGTCGCGCTAGGACCCACATCGCCAATGGTTGGAGATGCAATTATTAATATCATAGGAAGATGTTGAAGAAATTGTTGAGGAATGGTTAGAAGACTGGCGCGTCCCAGTGCTAAAAGAGCAACTAGTGCAAGAAGGAAGAACTGTAACAAGAGAATCAACCACCACCAAACGATGAAAATGAAGAATAAAATCTGCAGAAGGATTTAGACTCAACACAGAGTTGTTTGAGTTCAACTTGGGTAGACCTGGATATAAAAAAGAAAAGAAAAGAATCTGAGACGGAACAGGCAGAGTTCGGGAGGAAGAAGAAGAGAAACACTGATAGAAGTGAAAATACCATCAATATGGATAACGATGAACTACAACTTATGACTGAGGCAATCACTAAAGTTGCACATGCAAGCTTCAAAACCATAGAGGAGCGACAAACAAAGCTTACATGTATGGTTATTGATTTACTCAAAAGTTTGTGTAAATCTTTCGAAGTTGTTAAAATTGTTGTAGAGTATCCATCCCTAAGCATTGAGTTGTAGGATGCACCAGAGACTTCAGAAGTGAAACCAAATGGAATAAAAATTCCAGTTCCGCCAATAAGAATGCATGTATCAGGAGGAGTTCTCAATCTAGGAACTCCAGAGTTTAATGATGTTGCCAAGAGGATATGGCATATAATGATAGACTTTCTGTTAATGGAAATGGTTAAAGTGTATGCAATGCAGAGTGCTGCAGTTGCGGAGATAAAAGTGTGAGAAGGTGCACTAGTTAAGCAAGAGAAGGCCGCAAACAAGAGTGTTAAGAAGATGAAACTAGTAGTACAAGAGGATGATCAGAAGATAAAGACATGGGAAGAAAATAGCCATAAGCTTGACAGGGCAGTAGCCCTTGCTTGTACAAACTTTGTAGAGGATGGAATAATAGAGGAAATGACACCAGAATCCAAGGTCACTCGACTTAGCGAAATAGAAGAATACCTTTGAAATAGAGTCATAGAGTTGGAGGCATAGGTAATACCAAGCACACCCCCTGAGGTGTTGGAGGAACGAAGGCAAGCTACAACGAAGCTACGCAAAATATTGAAGAGGCAGAAGTAGTATGTGCTAAAGCTGTTGACCAAGTCTCTCATGCTTGGGAAGCACTCATAAATGATGCGGAGTTAGAGAAAGCCGCAGAGGATATGCGCATAGTTGAAGCAGACATGAACCAGATGAAGAGCACAATGAAAAATTTTCCCTTACCAGAAAAATGGGCTAAGGCAACAAAGATGAAAAAATTGCAACAACAAGTCACAATGCTGCGCACACAATGGTATCAACGCGAATATATGGTTAAAGAGCTGCAGGTTGTGAAAGAGTTGCATAAATCATTCATCCTGTACATTAGAAGGTGCGAGAAGAAGCAGAGTCAGTTGAAAAGTAATGCCAAAACATATCAGTTTTGACCTTGTGGAGCAATTGAAGAAAACGAAGAAAGAAGTGTGATAGGAGGCATAGAGAGTAATGAAAATCTTATAAGATTTTCGAAACAAAGTCAGCACAAGTGAATAAATGGAGGAATAAGCCTTGCGTGGCTTGGGATGAGCCATAGGCGAGTGTTGGGGGCTTAGGCCTAGGGAGAGGTAAGCATAAGTCACTTAGAATTATGCTTAAGTATGAAAAGAGCTAAGGCAAAAGAAGGAAAATAAGTTGTGACAAAGGCATCGACATAAAGAAGGAAGGAAGAATAGATGAAGGGAAAGAAGGAAAATAAGGTGCGATAGAGGCAGATAAAGGGGAAGGGGTTAAGAAGAGAAGCCATAACAGAAGAAGAATACACAAATGAAGAAAACCCATGATAGAAGGAAAATAAGGTGTGACCGATGCATATAAAGAGGAAGGGGTTAAGAGGATAAGTTGCGATAGAAGAGAAACCGCGACAGAAGAAGAAGCCACAACATAAGAAAATGCACGATAGAAGGAAAGGACACGACAAAGAAGGATTATGACAGAGTGGAGCCATGTCAGAAGGCATGCAACAACACAATGATAAAAAAGAGATAGGTCAGAAAAAGCATGGGTACGAGGTCGACTAGATCCGACAGAGGTCACACGTATGGAGGTATCTTTGTAAGTCAGGTTTTTAGTGCCTACTGACATGTGCCGCTAGAATAGGAAAGGCAACCTGTGGCTAAGTGTAGGAAGTCAGCTGAGAGAGCGAAATGTAAAGAGTATATAAAAGGAGGAACCCAAGCTGTACGCGGGTTAGCCTTAGACACTCTTGAGTCTTTGTTAGATTCTGGTTATTGTTGTAAGTGTGTATGTTGGTTTTTATAAGTGCATTGAGTTGAGAATCTACAACTGAGTGCGCAAAAGTGTAGAAGAGAATGAGTCGATCCAGGATGTGTGCGGATCAATAGTAGAGTAAAGTAGAGAAAGATTGGTGATAGAAGATAAGAGAGCATGAGAGGAGAGAGAAGTCTGAAAGATAAGCACGAGAGATCTAGAATAGAGTTTGCAGCTTAGTGCCATATATTTCTCATGCCAGATGAAGAGCACCTTTGTGGTTTTTCCCGGATGGGTTTCTACGTTAGATTCTGTGTGAATGCTGAATGTGTTTAAGTCACATGTATGTTGTTGTGAATGAATGCTTATGTATTTGCTTAATGAACGAGTACACACACACACACACACACACACACACACATATGTATGTATGTATATATATCAGTCGCACTGTTATAAGTTGAATGTATCTATGCTACACTAGGGTTATTATTATATTATTTACAAAGGAAGAAGTGTGTCACAGTCTAACTATGCATAGTAAGCATAAATAATCCATCCACGGGCTTCGATTGAGAGCCTTGGTAAAATGCCAAGGGACGCGAAATCTTCCACCCAACTGCGGAAACCTGGTTCTGGTAGTTACCCATAGAAAGATATCTTGGGTGAGAGTGCATATGTGTCACAGGTGCTGCCGATTGGGATTTTCTATGTCGGGCCAATATATTGAGCTTTGTTGTGCGCAAGGGAGAAGGGACTGAACCTAGGTTGAAGAGACGCCAAAAGGCCAACATGTCTTTTGTTATTCTTCCTCTTATACTCTTCTTTCTTTGTTGGACAATTTTGGGAAATGTGTCATATCTTATCACAATGGTAGCACTGATAAGAGGAGAGATCTTTCTGCTTGTAATCTCCCTTTTTGTTATTTTAAAACTTCTTAGGAGGATAAGACCCCTTATAAGTTTCCTTCTTGAAATGATGTTTTCCTTTTCTTCTTCTTGTATGAGTAGCCATAGCATGGTCATCATCTCTAAGTAGTGCTTCTCGGTTAGCTACTATACCTTCCTCTTGAACACATTATTCCCATAGGACATCAAATTTTAGGCTTTCCTTGCTTGCACATATTGTCTGGATGAAGGAGTCCCATGGTTTAGTAAGACCATTGAGGGTGGTCATTACTAGTTCAATTTCATAAATCTTGTCTTTAGTTGCTTATAGTTGTTCTTTGAATTGAGACACCCTTATGAAGTATTCGTGGATAGATTCACCCTTGCTCATCTTTGTACTTTTAAGTTGGGTTCTCAAGTTCATCTTTCGGTTGATGTTTCTTCCTTCATACATTCCTGATAGGGAATCAAACATCTCATTAGGTGTATCCTTAGAGGATACTTGAATTTGTTACTATCCTCTTGGCTCTAATCATGTATTTCTTGTACTTTTCCTTTGCTTCATCTCCTGTGGGCTCCGACACAACTTCCTTGATAAAATTTGCAAGATCATTCTCTTCTAGAATGAGTCATATTCCGCATTTCCAACCACATAAGGTTTTTATGCCTTCCAACTTGTCATCAAGCTTAGTGCTTGGAGACATCTTGTCTCGAAGATCAAAAAATGACAAAAAATGAAATTTCTCATAAATGAAATTTGTACTCACCAAAGATGTACTTGACTGAGGCGAGTATGCTGGTACAATCAGTTTCTAAAGAATCCAAATTCTAACCCTTGAAAGTGGACTTGGTTTTCTGGTTCCAAGCCAAACTAGGGCTTGAGTTTATGTAGGATATTCCCATTGAAAAGCTTTGATCTTGGTGCGATAATATTTGCCTAGGAGGGGCACACTTCCCTATGTCACTTGCACTAAAAAAATCCACTTTATTAAAAAACCCTAATTTTCTTGTTCGAAGAAGGAGAGAGAGATTTACCTCTTGAAAGCTGCTCTTTTTAGGCTAGGTCTGATACCATGTTAAGTTTTTTATGCTGTTATAGCTTAAGTCCTAACTTGATAAACATTTTACACAATTTCACAATAAAAACATAAAGAGGATCACTAAAAGAAAAACAATCACAAGGTACAGAACAATTTACCCTAGAAAACCCTAAAGGGAAAAAACCCAACAAAAAATTCCTCAATATAGAACCAAAATGCAAAGACCAAAGAACAAGGTCTCGTAAAGAGAGAGGCCAAACCCCAAGCATAAGAGCCAAGACACCAAAGACAATATTCCTCCTCCTTCTCGGTCTCTTATTCTTTCTCTCTCTTGCGCAATACAAGTGTGAGTGAGTGTGTATAAATAAGGGAGGGTGCCTCCATGTTTATACTAGTTTCCCAATTGATATTTTCCCTAACTAGGATGACCTACCTAGGAGAACTCACAATAATAATTATATTATTCTTTTCTGGGTGCTATTGACCTGACTTACAATGAGGGTTTTTCTCATGACTTTTACAATGAGAGTTTTTCAACTTTAAGCTAGCATTATTAGGATCTTTAACTAAGAGAATAACAAGTACAAAAATCAAACACAAGAGACAATGAACACAGTGTTTTTCCTCGGGGAAACCATAAATGGAGAAAACCCCACAACTTCCTCAGAGATAGAATCAACACCAAAACAGTAAAAGCCAAAAAACAGTAAGTGACCTCCCGACAACAGTAATCTTCTTCTTGTCTAGCCCTAGTGTCTTCTCCTTCCTCAACTATGCGTTATACTTGAGTGTGTATGAGTTGTATGATAAATAAAGACTCCAGTTCTCTATTTATACTAATCCTGACATGACTAAAACCCTACTAGGGCCGACCTCTACTAGGAGAGTCTAATAACCCTAGTGCCCCGGAAGTGCGGGGACTTTAACCCTTAGACAATCGGAGGGTTACCCACAATGACTTGACATGACTTGTTTACATTATTGATCCTCTCGATCGAAACATCGGGGCATGACAACATGACTCAATTACATTATAGATACATCCTGGAATAAACATCGGGTTTCAATATATACGATACATAGATGAATACATTCCGAAGTTACAAATACATCAACACTCCCTCTTAACTAGGAAGGTATTCTTTCGACAAAATTTTCAGTACTGGTCTTCTTCTCTGTATCAGCTGGATCATCTCATCAACTGCATCTCAAGTCTTCTAAGTCTTCAAGTCATCTTCATCTTCGAATCTGGATCATCTCTCGATCTGGATCATCATGGGACATCATCACTGGATCTGGATCATCACTGGGCATCATCATTGGATCTGGATCATCACTGCTGGATCATCATCACTGGATCTAGATCATCACTGGATCTGGAACATCACGGGTGCTATCTCGTGATTCTTCTTGTCACAGGAAGTTCTACAGAGCCAACCCTTTTTCATGCTGGTTGTAGGCCTAGCCTCCATGGAGGTCTTCGTCAGCGCTTATATCTGACACTAAGTCAGAATGGCTTTCCCAGCACTTACATCTGACCTACTCATCAGAAAGGCATGCCTAGCACTCACATATGATCATGTAGGAACCAATCCTATAATCATATCAGAAAGGCCCAGCACTCACATTCACCAGCATGATAGGAACTCAAACTACTATCATCTGTGAAAAGGCTCAGTACTTACAACCACCAACATGATAGGAACCCAAACTACTATCATCTGTGGAAAGGCACAACACTCACATCCACCAGCATGGTAGGAACTCAAACTACTACCATCTGTGGAAAGGCACAACACTTACAATCACCAGCATGATAGGAACTCCTACCATCTATGAAAAGGCACAGCACTTACAATCACCAGCATGATAGGAACTCAAACTACTATCATTTGTGAAAAGGCACAACACTTACAATCACCAGCATGATAGGAACTCAAACTACTACAATCTGTGAAAAGGCTCAGCACTTACAACCACCAGCATGATAGGCCCACCCAAACTACTATCATCTGTGGAAAGGCCACTGCACTTACATCTGATCATGTGGGAACACATCCCTCAATCACATCAGAATGGCTCTTAGTCCTAGACTGAGGATTCCTAGTACCTCACCGGGTAACTCCATTCAAAGAATGGCGATAGCCCTTATATTTGACACCAAGTTAGAATAGCCAGCACTCACATCTGACATGGGAGGAACCTAATCCTTTAGCCATGACAAAATGGCTCAACCCTTACATCTGATCAAGTGGGAACACATCCCTCTATCACATCAGAATGGCCATGCACTCATATCTAATCATGTGAGAGAACATCTCATGGTCATATCAGAACGGCCCTCGGTCCTAGACTGAGTTTTCCTGGTACCTCACCAAGCAGCTCCATTCAAAGAATGGCAATAGCCCTTATATCTGATCATGTAGGAACCAATCCTATAGTCATATCAGAATGGCTCAGCACTCATATCTGACATGGAAGGAACCAATCCTCTCACTATGACAGAATGGATCAGCCCTTACATTTGACCTGCTCGTCAGAATGGCTATGGATCTCAGCACTCATATATGACATGGAAGAAACCAATCCTCTCACCATGACAGAATGGCTCAGCCCTTACATCTGACCTGCTCGTCAGAATGGCTATGGGACTCATCACTTTCCCTTGGAGGAAACCTCTATCTGGAGAACACCAAGCTTCTCCCTGAAGTACTCGAACTTCAGCCTAGCCAATGGCTTCGTCAATACATCAGCTATCTGTTCCTCCGTCGCAACATACTTGAGATTCACTACTCCCCTCTGCACCATATCCCTGATATAGTGATACTTGATCTCGATATGCTTTGACTTGTCATGGAACACTAGATTCTCTGACAACTTCACGCAACTCTGGCTGTCACAATGTATATAAGTAGCATCCAACTGGAGATAAAATAAATCAAACAGTAGCTTCTGCAGCCATACTGCCTCACAACTAGCTAAACAAGCTGCGACATACTCTGCTTCAGCTGTACTCAGTGCCACACAGGATTGCTTCCTGCTAAACCAAGAGATCACACCTGATCCCATACTGAAGCAACATCCTGAAGTGCTCTTCCTATCGATGGAACTGCCTGCCCAATCTGAATCAACATAACCCTCCAGGTTAATCTTCTGATTTGCATCGTACTTGAGCCCATAATCAACTGTACCCTTCAGGTACCTCGAGATATGCTTTGTAGCAATCAAGTGAACATGTATCGGATCTGTCAGGAACTGGCTCAAGGTGTTTACAGCAAAGCAAATATCTGGTCTCGTGTTCATCAGGTACATCAATGACCTAATCATTTGATGATACATCGTAGCATCAACCGACTCTGATGAAGCATCGTTCAATAGCTTCAGGTTCGATGCCATAGGTGTGGCCATAATCTTGCAGTCCATCATCCCAAACCTCTTCAGGATCTCTACTACATACTTCCCTTGTCTAAGGAAGATTCCATCTTTACTCTGCCACACCTCCATATCTAGAAAGTAATGCATCATACCCAAGTCCTTCATCTCGAACTCAGCAGCAAGCTTTCTCTTCGTATCAACAATCAGCCCATTCGTACCTGTCACAAATAGATCATCTACATATAGTAGAAGCATCACTGGGTTACCGTCTTCAACCTTGTAGTAAAGGTTGGAATCTGCTTTACTCTTGGTAAAGCCCAAACTGGATAGAAAGTTGTCAATTCTGCCATACCAGGTCCTGGATGCCTGTTTCAAACCGTACAGGGCTTTCTTCAATCTGCATACATGAGACTCTTTGTCATGTGTCTCAAAACCGAGTGGTTGCTCTACATACACTTCCTCTTCTACTACACCATTCAAGAAAGCAGTCTTGACATCCATTTGGTGTATCTTCCATTTCATCACTGTAGCCAGAGCAAGTACCGATCTGATGGAAGTGTATCTAGCTACAGGTGCGAAGGTTTCTTCATAATATTCCTTCTTTCTGAGAGAAACCCCGTGCCACAAATCTTGCTTTATACTTTTCAATGCTACCGTCTGCAGCATGCTTGATCTTGTAGATCCATTTGGAAGTTACAACTGACTTCCCTTCTGGTCTTGGGACAACATCCCAAACATCATTCTTCATGATCGATTGATATTCTTCGATCATAGCATCCTTTCATTCTTTCCGTTCTGCCGCTTCTTCGTAACTGGAAGGTTCTTAATCAATGAAATCACATAGTAAGCTACATACTCGGAGCAGGATCTGGTCCTCTTTTTTTCTTTGTGATTCTCTTTTGGAGCCCCATATCTTTCCTCACCTTGGATAAGTTATTGTACCCAAGCAGGTTTCCTCTTATGAGGATTCTTCTCCAGAGGTGGATCTACAGGTCTTTGTGGTTCTTCAAATTCTCGATCTTCTTCTTGAGCTTCTTCATTCATGGTTGTATCATGAATTCTAGGTGCTTCTGCTTCTTCAGGTATCTTTCTGGATTTGTTGCAAGTTGTGTCTTCATCAAATGTCACATTCCTGCCGATGTCAATCTTCTTGTATCCTGGGAAATAGATTCTGTAAGCCTTCGAGCTTTCAGAGTATCCCATGAATATACCCTTCTTTCCTGAAGGATCTAATTTTGTCCTTTTCTCCTTTGGGATGTGTATGTACACAGGACAACTGAATATTCTGAGATGGCTGAATTCTGGTTTCTTACCGGAGAAGACTTCTTCAGGAGTCTTGTTCTCGAGTACTCTATGTGGAGTACGGTTCTGTACATACACCGATGTTCTGGCAGCTTCAGCCCAAAGATGCATAGGAAGATCTTGATCA
>LPNX011079243.1:278368-388178 GCA_001517045.1 Pseudotsuga menziesii
CCCGAGTCTTTGCATAGCCTCTTGAATTCATTTGAAGTGAATTATCTGCCATTGTCTGATAAAAAAGTCTTGATATTCTTTTCAGTATGGTTCTCGATCAAGGCTTTGAATTCCTTGAATTTGCTGAATACTTCGTCTTTGTTCTTCATGAAGTAAACCCATGTCTTCCTAGAAAAATCATCTATAAAAGAAACATAATATGCATACCCGCTTAGTGAGTTTGATGACATAGGACCACATACATCAGAGTGGATGATTTCCAAGATTCCTTTTGCTTTGCTTTCACTACTTGGAAATGTCTTCTTTGTATTCTTCCCTTTCGCACATCCTTTCCCCATCATGTTTTGCTTGGATTTCTGGAAGACCTTCAATAGCTTTGCTTGCAATAGGTAGTGCTCTGTAATGCACATGTGCAATCCTTCTATGCCAAAGTTCATTTGGCTCTACTGTGTCATGGACCAATGCTTGTTCTGGATGGCCCTTCAATTTGTACAATCCTCCTCCTTGTTCTCCAATCACTACCGCATCATCGATAGTCTTTCCTCTAGGCCACATAATGACTTGACCATCTATGAATGCAACCCTCATTCCTTTTGCATCCAATGTTGATATGGAGAGAAGGTTCTTCTTGAGTCCTGGTACAAACAATACTTCCTTCATTGTTAGAGACTTACCCGAGTCTAGTTTATAGGAAGATTCCCCACTACCTTTTATTGGATATTGGTAGTCATCTCTTAGTTTCACCTTGTGAGGTGATTCATGTTCTTACAGTCTTACAAAGGATTCCTTGAATCCAGTCATATGTTTGGAAGCCCCACTGTTTATAAACCAATCATCACTACCATGAGTAATGTTACCTGATGATCTAATCTTGGGGGCGAGCCTGGAAAGTCATCGAACCCGCTCGAAACAATCGGGACCAATAGGATCGTTTTTCTGACGTTAGTGCAAGTGAACATGAGCATAATATAAGTGTGTAACATAGAATCATCCACATGAAAATGAAAAAAATCATTCAAGCACATTAGGGACACGATTTGATTACGGAGTTCACCAGATCTCCTGGCTACGTCTCCGGGCCTACTCCAAAATAGAGTGACCAATCCATTGCAAAGATGCACAAATACATAAGATACACCACAACGGATTCACCTACAGAGTCTTCATCATCTATTCATCTCTACTACCGCACCATAACTGCCTCTGATGGGTCACATAAGTGCACAAGCTATAGGACTCAATCGAAGACTGCAGAAATCAAGCAAGCAAATACCTGCCTCCTTTGTCTCGAGAAGTTGACAAACTTGGACATGAAGATATTTTCCCAATGTAGCCAATCACACTCTTTCAACTGACTCTACGAGCCACGAACCTCGAGCGGATCAAGGACTTTCATAATGTTGCAAATCACACTCTTTCAACTGACTCTACGAGCCACGAACCTTGAGCTACGCCACACGATCTTCTACAGGATAGTCTCAATAGACGACAATATGTTTGCATGACAAGTGCATCAATAAAACCAACGTCACACTCTTACCAACCAATCCCTTCACCTTTGTCCTTCGGGATGAGAGTGTAGATGGTCGCTACTTGCCTTCAAATGCAAATTGAAATGTTGCCTCCTTGAACTGACTCTGCTTCTTTGTCTCCTACACTGGATCACCTTTGGACATCATGGAGCCATGCTTGCTCTCTGAGCTGGAACTAAAAGGTTGGAGCCTCTCCATGAGCTTCTCCAATGGAGACCCCCAATGGGGCCTCTCAGATGCTTGCTTCCTCTATGGGCTACATCTCTCCAAACTTGAGCTCCCTTCAAATGCACATGACAAGTGCTTAAATAGGAGAAGCTACTCTTGGTGGCATGATACACGTGATTCTCCAAATTGGGATTAGTTACAAATTGGTTTGGCTTTTAAGAACATAAACCAAAAATATGGTTCATGCCCACATGCCCATGGGTTTTCACATTTAGTTACTTCCCCATAATGACATTTACAAAATCCAATAATAATCCATTACATAACAAAATCCCTTTTTTAAATAGCATGTTGGTTCTTCAACCATAAACCAACTTGTTACAACTTCTTTACAAATATGGCATGTTTGTTTTTGGTTAAGACCATGCATTAACTTCATAACAACTCAAGGAATAAAATAAATGAGTAATATGTGAGTAATTTTTCCACTCACTTCAAATATTAATCATTTTACAATTTCTCATGAGTAAATGCATGAATGTCCTAAAACTCATTTCAAGCACAAATGCATGCATGCTATTCATCATGCTATGTCATCATGCCACATCATCATGCCACATCATCATGACACATTATCATGCCATGTCATTAGAATGTAATTTTTGACTACCACGTGGCACCTTGAGGGAGTGCCACGTGGCACTTCAGCCAAAATTTTCCCTGTTGGGGCCAAACTTCGAAACGCAATATCTTTTGCATCCGGAGTCCGTTTGACACGCCATTTGTACCATTGGAATCGGCTTAATGATCTCTTAGACATGGTACTATTTTTGTTGCAATATGATGATTTTGAAAATTGGCCTTTTTAGATCCTCCCGGATCATTCCTCCCCACTGGGAAGGCTTTTGGTCCTCAAAAGCTTCTTGCAGGTATGCTCATCTACTTCTTGCTTCATTGGTGCCTGCACAAACTACTTCCAATTCCTGGATTTTTGCACACTGCAAAATTTTGCTCATAACATTCCACAACCTGCAACACTTGTCAGCCTGCTCTGATAGCACTTGATCTGATCCCGGGGGCGAGCCCGAAAAGTCATCGAACCCGCTCAAAACAATCGGGACCAATAGGATCGTTTTTCTGACGTTAGTGCAAGTGAACATGAACATAATATAAGTGTGTAACATAGAATCATCCACATGAAAATGAAAAAATCATTCAAGCACATTAGGGACACGATTTGATTACGGAGTTCACCAGATCTCCTAGCTACGTCTCCAGGCCTACTCCAAAATAGAGTGACCAATCCATTGCAAAGATGCACAAATACATAAGATACATCACAACGGATTCACCTACAGAGTTTTCGTCATCTGTTCATCTCTACCGCCGCACCATAACTGCCTCTGATGGGTCACATAAGTGCACAAGCTATAAGACTCAATCGAAGACTGCATAAATCAAGCAATTAAATGCCTGCCTCCTTTGTCTCGAGAAGTTGCCAAACTTGGACATGAAGATATTTTCCCAATGTAGCCAATCACACTCTTTCAACTGACTCTACGTGCCACGAACCTCGAGCGGATCAAAGACTTGCATAATGTTGCAAATCGCGCTCTTTCAACTGACTCTACGAGCCACGAACCTCGAGCTACGCCACGTGATCTTCTGCAGGATAGTCTCAATAGATGACAATATGTTTGCATGACAAGTGCACCAATAAAACCAACGTCACACTCTTACCAACCAATCCCTTCACCTTTGTCCTTCAGGATGAGAGTGTAGATGCTCGCTACTTGCCTTCAAATGCAAATTGAAATGTTGCCTCCTCGAACTGACTCTGCTTCTTTGTCTCCTACGATGGATCACCTTCGGACATGATGGAGCCATGCTTGCTCTCTGAGCTGGAACTACAAGGTTGGAGCCTCTCCATGAGCTTCTCCAATGGAGACCCCCAATGGGGCCTCTCAGATGCGTGCTTCCTCTATGGGCTACATCTCTCCAAACTTGAGCTCCCTTCAAATGCACATGACAAGTGCTTAAATAGTAGAAGCTACTCTTGGTGGCATGATACATGTGATTCTCCAAATTGGGATTAGTTACAAATTAGTTTGGCTTTTAAGAACATAAACCAAAAATATGGTTCATGCCCACATGCCCATGGGTGTTGCAATGTTTGCAATGGAGCTTTCCTCCTTCCTTCTTGGTAGTAGCTGTCTTCTTGCTCTTGTCTTTCTTTTTGGACTTGTGGTTGTTGTTGGGCTTGAAAGGCTTCTTCGGATGGTCTTCTTGCAAATGCTTCCCCCTACTCTCAAGATGAGTAGCCTGAACACTTGCTTCATCCACACTAGTAGGATTCAACAACAGTAAAGTATGGCGTAGATAATTATGAAGAGCACCAATGTACTTCAAAAGAGTGTCAGGAGAATCTAAAGAAATATTCAACTCTAGAGCTTTCTTTCTAAATTCTTCAGTAAAATTCTGAACACTCTGACCTTTGCCTTGTCTAAAAGTTTGCCAATCCATCACATCCTTTTGAACATAACCCAACGGATAAAATTGCTTACGTAAAGCAGAAATGAAAGCAGACCACGATGAGAGAAGATTACCCATTTGTTTGCTACCTTGCTGAAGCTTGCTTTCCCACCATACAAGTGCGGTGCCTGTCAGCCGAAGTGAAGCCAACTGAATCTTCACATCTTCTTCTTTGATCTGCTGGACTCGGCAATAGACCTCAATTTGCCTTATCCAATTGTTCAACTTCTTTGCATTCGCTTCCCCATTGAACATGGGCAAATCAAATTTCACATCGAGCTTCAATAAAGGCTTCTTTTGAGGCTCTTTATGAGGAACCTTGGAATGCTAAGAATGAGATGAGGAAGAAGCACTTGAACTTGTGCTTGAAGCTGAAGGTGAAGAGGGAGGCTCAAGAGGCTCTTCGCCACCTCCTCCTTGGTTAACTGAAGCATTGCCTTCGTCCTTCACTTCTTTGTCTTCCTTCTTTACTTCACTGCCTTTTCCTTCTTTTGCCATGCGTTCTTCATAGTCTGCAAACAACTTGTCTACCTTGTCGGCCATCATGTAGAAGACCTTGTGAAATTTTGCCTCCATCTCGATGCGGGCATCATTAGCATCCATCTTCCTCCTTCGGTGTGCATGTCCGATCTCGGAATTGTAAGGCTCTAATGTACCCCCACCAGCTTGCAGTTTAGCCCTCATCATACCGGGAGGATCTAAAAAGGCCAATTTTCAAAACCATCATATTGCAACAAAAATAGTACCATGTCGAAGAGCTCATCAAGCTGATTCCAACGGTGCAAACGGCGTGTCAAACGGACTCCGGATGCAAAAGATATTGCATTTTGAAGTTTGGCCCCAACAGGGAAAATTTTGGCTGAAGTGCCACGTGGCACTCCCTCAAGCTGCCATGTGGTAGTCAAAAAGTGCATTATAATGACATGGCATGATAATGTGTCATGATGATGTGGCATGATGACATGGCATGATGATGTGGCATGTTGACATGGCATGATGATGTGGCACGGTGACATGGCATGATGAATAGCATGCATGCATTTGTGCTTGAAATGAGTTTTAGGACATTCATGAATTTACTCATGAGAAATTGTAAAATGATTAATATTTGAAGTGAGTGGAAAAATTACTCACATATTACTCATTTATTTTATTCCTTGAGTTGTTATGAAGTTAATGCATGGTTGTAACCAAAAACAAACATGCCATATTTGTAAAGAAGTTGTAACAAGTTGGTTTATGGTTGAAAAACCAACATGCTATTTAAAAAAGGGATTTTGTTATGTAATGGATTATTGTTGGATTTTGTAAATGTCATTATGGGGAAGTAACTAAATGTGAAAAACCATGGGCATGTGGGCATGAACCATATTTTTGGTTTATGTTCTTAAAAGCCAAACCAATTTGTAACTAATCCCAATTTGGAGAATCACGTGTATCATGCCACCAAGAGTAGCTTCTCCTATTTAAGCACTTGTCATGTGCATTTGAAGGGAGCTCAAGTTTGGAGAGATGTAGCCCATAGAGGAAGCAAGCATCTGAGAGGCCCCATTGGGGGTCTCCATTGGAGAAGCTTATGGAGAGGCTACAACCTTGTAGTTCCAACTCAGAGAGTAAGCATGGCTCCATCATGTCCGAAGGTGATCCAGCGTAGGAGACAAAGAAGTAGAGTCAGTTCGAGGAGGCAACATTTCAATTTGCATTTGAAGGCAAGTAGCGACCATCTACACTCTCATCCCGAAGGACAAAGGTGAAGGGATTGGTTGGTAAGAGTGTGACATTGGTTTTATTGATGCACTTGTCATGCAAACATATTGTCGTCTATTGAGACTATCCTGCAGAAGATCACGTGGCGTATCTTGAGGTTCGTGGCACGTAGAGTCAGTTGAAAGAGTGCGATTTGCAACATTATGCAAGTCTTTGATCCGCTCGAGGTTTGTGGCTCGTAGAGTTAGTTGAAAGAGTGTGATTGGCTACATTGGGAAAATATCTTCATGTCTAAGTTTGGCAACTTCTCAAGACAAAGGAGGCAGGTATTTGCTTGCTTGATTTCTGCAGTCTTCGATTGAGTCCTATAGCTTGTGCACTTATGTGACCCATCAGAGGGAGTTATGGTGCGGCGGTAGAGATGAACAGATGATGAAGACTCTGTAGGTGAATCCGTTGTGATGTATCTTATGTATTTGTGCATCTTTGCAATGGATTGGTCACTCTATTTTGGAGTAGGCCAGGAGACGCATCCAGGAGATCTGGTGAACTCCGTAATCAAATCGTGTCCCTAATGTGCTTGAATGATTTTTTCATTTTCATGTGGATGATTCTATGTTACACACTTATATTATGCTCATGTTCACTTGCACTAACGTCAGAAAAATGATCCTATTGGTCCCGATTGTTTTGAGCGGGTTCGATGACTTTCCGGGCTCACCCCCGGGATCAGATCACCTGTGAGAGCGAAAATCAAAACATATTCATCCTCGTTTGAAGAATCTTCACTTTCATATCTGGTTCTTTTCTTGGATGGTTCATCATCCTCTGCAGCATGAGCATGATGTCTTCTTTTGTTCTCCTTCTTCTTATGAGAGTGGACCTTGTTCTTAGGACAGTCTTTTGCAAAGTGTCCTCTTTCATCACATGTATAACATCTCAATCTAGATAGGTCCTTTCTATTGTTATCCTTAGAATAAGAGTTCTTACCTTTGGAGTAATGAGAATTTCTTCTTCCCTTCTTGGAGTGAACTATGAGGGCTTGATCTTCACTTCCCATCTTCTCTTCTCGGTCTGCTATTTGAGCTTCTTCTTGAGAGCATTCTTCCCATAGTCTGCTGAACTTGACTAACTTCTTTCTTGCAAATATTCCTTGGATGAATGAATCCCATGACCTAGGAAGTCCATTCAGTGTTGCCATCACAATCTCTGCATTCTCCACTTCTTCATCTACAGCTTCTAATTGTTCCTTGATCTGAGAAACCCTTGTGAAGTAGGACTGGATAGTCTCTACATTCTGAATCTTCACATTCTTCAGTTGATTCCTCAGAGTCATCTTCTGGTTTATGTTCTCCCCTTCAAACAAGTTGGTTAGGGCATCAAACATAGATTTAGGTGTCTTAAGAGAGGACACCTGAGGTATAAGGTGATCCTTGATAGAATCAACAATGATCCTCTTTGCCATAACCATCTTCTTCTTATGTAAGGCCTTTTCCTCATCTCCCTCTGGAACTGGAGCCTCCTCATGGATGTAGGAGTCTAACTCATTCTCTTCCAGGACTAGGGAGATCCTATACTTCCAGGCTCGGAAGTTGCCATCTCCCTCAAGCTTTTCATCAAGCTTGGTATGGTGAGACATCTTAAACTAAGAACCTCAAATGGAAATACAAAAGATTTAGATCTTACCAGGTTAAGATGTCAGATTTGGATTTGGAGCTGAAATCCCGTAGTACTCGAACAGGAGCAAATTAGGGTTTTGATTTTCTGGAGATCTATCCACCCAAATGCTTTGAAATTTGTCCCTAACTTTGATTTTGGGGAGGAGATCAATCGAGGCCTGGGCTCACTGAAAAATTCCTCTTATGTGAAAAGCCCTAATTTCCGGCAGTAGTGACAGGTCCAAAACTAAAAAACCTCAGAATTGGATTCTGCTTCGACAGAAAGATGTGCCCTAAGGAGGAGAGTTATTCCACCTTACTTTTGCTGAAAATTTGTGGAGGAAGATCCACAAACTAGGAAGCCCTAGTTCCCGTAGCTGCACAGTGTCTTCTCCTCAGGTTAGCTCTGATACCATGTTAGTTTTTCAACTTTAAGCTAGCATTATTAGGATCTTTAACTGAGAGAATAACAAGTACAACAATCAAACACAAGAGACAATGAACACAGTGTTTTTCCTTGGGGAAACCATAAATGGAGAAAACCCTGCAACTTCCTTAGAGATAGAATCAACACCAAAATAGTAAAATCCCCAAAATAGTAAGTGACCTCCCGACAGTAGTAATCTTCTTCTTGTCTAGCCCCAGTGTCTTCTCCTTCCTCAACTATGCGTTATACTTGAGTGTGTATGAGTTGTATGATAAATAGAGACTACAGTTCTCTATTTATACTAATCCTAACATGACTAAAACCCTACTAGGGCCGACCTCTACTAGGAGAGTCTAATAACCCTAGTGCCCCGGAACTGCGGGGACTTTAACCCTTAGAAAATCATAGGGTTACCCACAATGACTTGACATGACTTGTTTACATTATTGATCCTCCCGATCGGAACATCGGGGCATGACAACATGACTCAATTACATTATAGATACATCTCGGAAGAAACATCGGGTTACAATATATAAGATACATAGATGAATACATTTCAAAGTTACAAATACATCAACATTTACATCATGGCTTCCAGAGCCTTCTTCACCCTGCACGATTTACCCTTTAAGGGTTTCTAAAAACTTTATGAATAACAAACAAGATGGAAACTTAAGCTAACAGAGAACCGAGGTCGTGCCATTACAACCACAACATCACGCGGGAAGAAACCCTCGATGGAACTGGGGCTTACCAGTTTGAAGGTCATGTAAAGACTGAAGAGTGAGCTCATTTTCACATACAACATTGGAGCCGGAAGCAAGAACCTGCGAGTTCCAAACCAAATCATTTTTAATACTTGTTTGCATAAAAATTGTAAAACCCTCGTAAGAAAAACAAATGAAAAACCGAGTTTAGGGTAAGTGTCCAAACGAAGGCAACAAATATTAAGTGTTTAGTTGCAAGATAAGGCAAGCACAACCTTTGAGCCACAAAGAAAAGCCATTACACACCCTCGCTGTAACTTTTCAACACATAGAAGAACCAAAACCATTAACGACTTCTCCCAACAGTCACGACATAGAAGTTGCAGGTGCAATGTCAAATATTTGAAGGTGGTTACATGCCTCTCATGGCCATGAGCTCTCAGCTCGACAGACACAAAGGAGAAACTCTCGCTACACAAGCAAATGAGTAGGGTTTCAAGCTTTTAAGTCAACCCTCGAGTGGATGTAACATATCCACATGTCCATCTAAATACTTCTCCAAACGTGGGTCGAAACCTATAGTCAGCGCTGCAATCAAACAATTGCATTATTTCAAAACCAACAATGATTTCAAACTATACAAGATATGATTTTCACCTTTCGATTTCATCTTAGTAGTTTGTTTTGTAGGTATTCTACCTTAGGTTATAACTTGAATAATATTGTTATAACTTAAATACTATTGTTATAACTTGAATACTATTGTTACAACTTGGATACTATTTGTTATCCTAGAAGATCTTCATGCTTTCAAACAAGTCAAATATATGGTGTAATTTTAGAAATAGTATAGAGTTATGAGATGGTTATAATATAGCTTATAACTAGTAAAAAGGAAAAGCCATAAAATTCTAAAAACATAACCTTTATACTGTTTTGATGATGGAGTGATCAAGAAACTGAAGACTAACAATGTTAGAGAATTCCGATAATTTCCTAGTAACCCATCGTTAAAATTATAATTAAAAAACATAGGAACTTGATCATGCTTTAAGAGAAGGACATCTTTTGAGTATTGAAGTGAGAATAGCTGTGAGATCACTAAACAGTTTGAAGTGAACTTAAGCCCAAAACCTTGAGCTCTATTCTCTCTATGGGAATTTATAAATAACTGAGTACTTTAACACAAGAAAACCAAACCGTATTATTTAGATTTTTAGAGAATAATCTTCATACGATTGAAGGAACTTTGGTAAGAACTTGCTCTTGCAATTTAAACCATTGTTTATGTTTTTGATAAGAAGTCATTATAGTGTTAGTTATAATTGCAACTATGGATTTATAACAACAGAAAAGAATTGACATTACCTTCTTGAAGACAAGCAGCATATTTAAACCTTTTCTAAAGCAAGCATCTTAATGATGCTAGGGAAGTAGTTCTCGACGTAATTTTAAATAACACCTACTGGATCTTATGCTTACCTGCTAAACCTGTAAGGAACCAACAGGCTAATTGAGTTAGCAGAACGCTAAGTAAGCCTCGATCTCATACAAGAATTCTTACCTACTTGACAAAAGATAATCATCAGTATATCTTACAGCACCAAAATGCAAGTTCTTTTCTAACTCTGATAGAACTAAAGCTGTTAGGCCATTAATAGTACTAACACAGGTGTTTAAGATTACATCCATTAGTTTACAGGTTCTTTTAAAGAAATCATTCCATGTTCTTTTATAAACTGTTTCATTTTTTGCTAACCATTAGCAGTTACTTAGCTGCGACTTTAGACATTTTATGTCACTTTAATTTTTTTTAACTTTTATGAATTTTTGGGTTATTAATTGTGTACAGTCTGTTAAACCCATCTATTGGCTTGACTGGTCCTTAAAGGTGATAGTTGGCTGAGTGGCCTGTGAAACCCATATGAGGGATGTTTTTCCCTTGCAGCCTGTGAAACCCAACTGTGTTGGTTTGGCTGAGTTTGATTGCATCCTTGGCTATGTATGGGTCTGCTAGTGTTCCCTTATCCCTGTAGGAAATCATGCCCAGCTCAGGGGTGGCAGTGTTGTTGAGAGATTAAGGAGCACACTGACCTATGGTTGGGTGGAACGTTGCAGCGACATAGCTGGTTGTGGGACAAGATTTCTTTAAGATAAGTGTTCTTGTCCACATAATTCTCTGTAACTGTAATGCTTGCATTGTATTTGCTTGATGGAATGTGATGAACATGTTGCTATGTTGAGTTATGCTTTGTTTCTTGAATAACTGCAATTATAGGCATCTATGTATGTTTTCCTTCAATGCATTTTACTAAGTTGCAGGGTGGTTTGGCCAGTTTGGTAATGGCCTGGATGATCAGATCAATCCAAGTATTCAGCTGAGAAGTTGAGTTTTCTGCTAGAAATCCTCATTTGCGCAATTGTGGGATTAAGGATTTTGCGGGATGCGGGATGTGGAACGTCGTATCGCAGATTGTGGTTTCCGCAGATTTTCCTTCCACAACTTGCGGAATGCGAAACATCGTTTCGCATATTTTCTTTCCGCAACTTGCGGGATGCGAGATCGCGGCGTTGCGATTTCCATATTTCCAATCCCGCAAGTTAAGTTTTCGCGCAGTCAATCTTCGCGGGATGATTCTCCGCCGTTGATCTATTTTCGATGCGGGCTATGGGATGCGGGCTGTAGGAAGCGAGGTCGAGATTTTGTGTAACTTCCGATCCCGCATCTCGGGTTTTCCGCACCATTGATTTTTGCGGGCAAATTCTGAACCGTTGATTTAGATCTGGTCCGTGGGATCATTTACGATCATTGTTTTCGTCGTGATCTTTCCTTGCAGATTGTTGAACTTATCTATGGAAGACAGGAGGGAGCATGACAGTGTTGGAATTGTCGAGATGTGGTTCACGACCATGCCCTATGTTTCGATGAACAGTGAAGGTTCTCGATGAAAATTTTAAGTCCGCATAATGATGGGGTATGGGTACGTGACACCCGCATCTTTAACCAAGATATTATGCCAACCTCACTTGAACTTTAGGGGGTTTTGACTGGAATTTAAAGTAATTTTTGGAAAGTCTCTTGTGTCCCAAGTTATTTAACTTTTTTCTTTTAAATTAGGTACCTAGTCATAACTATGCTCTCAATGGGGGAAAGACCCACTTCAATTAGGAGAATAGGATATGGTGTATTGATTTTAATTTTTAGATTATAAGTTATAAAACACTTCTGGATTTGCTCAATCCTTCTCCAAGAATCGCTAGAGAGGCTGTAGCCCCAAACTTCACACCCATTTAGGAGAATGGGAGTGACGAGAGTTTCAAATAAGAGTTTCTTTTTATCCCACATCATAAGGTTTGTCAACTTACAATTGTTTTCAAGACCAAAATAAGCCTTCCACCCTCCATTGATCCTTTTCTTGATGCTATAGTTCCAGTTAAGCTTGTGATGGATATTGATCCCAAGATATTTGTAAGAAGGCACTTCCTCCAAGTAGCTATTATTATACAAAAAATGAGCGTACGATTTTATCAACATAATTTGGTTTTGTCAGTATTGGCGGTCATGCCCATAACAGAGCATAAATCCTTAAGAATTATTAATTGCTTATCAAGATTAAAGGGACATCATTCTAGAAGAACACTATCATCAACATAAAGAAGGAGGATGATGACAAATCTTGATAACATCATGCCAGAGCAACCTGCCTCTGTTAAACATCCTTCTAACTTATCAATATATAAAGAAAAAATGGTAGGGGAGAGTGCGGAACCTTGCTCAAGCCCTTTATTACAATTAATATATTTTGACCAACCCTCAGTGTTCTTAAAATTAGCAATTACATTCTCGTACAACCTTATTGCAATGACTCTTAACTCGAAAGGAACCTTTATCTCTTCTAACTTATTTCCCACAAGTTATTTCTAGGCACTGTATCAAAAGCTTTCCTAAAGTCCACAAAAAATAAAGGAGATTAATCTTATTATTGTGGCATTACTTTGCAATGATCCTAAGAGTAATGATGTGGTCTATGGTGGAATGATACTTTCTAAAACCGAATTGCCCTTTAGCTCTTTTACCTTGATTTTCTAGCCATATGCTAATCTTATTTTCCAAAATAATACCATATAACATGTCTAAGAGAGGGATAATCATAATGGTCCTACAATTAGAGGGCTTATTTTTATTGCCACTTAAATGTAGGACCATTATGATTATCCCTCTCTTAGCCATGTTATATGGTATTATTTTGAGGCGCTTAATCCCAAAAATCTATATCCTTAGCTTTCCTATTTGTGAGGCGTTTAATCCCAAAATCTATATCTTCTAAAGGAAAAAAGTTAATCTTCCACCAAAAAAGGGGTTGAATGTTGTCCACCACATCATTTGAGTCATAAAGCTTCTTAAGGTAATAATTCTAATCCTTCAATACAATCATATTATTCTATTTAGTTTTGCAAGTTAAAATTTGTCTCCAAAAATTCTTAGGATCCATCTTAGAGAGGTGTAAGAGCTTCTCCTACTTATTGTTTACATAGGTATTTTTTTTCTTTTAATGAGGGATTTGTACCTGTTTTTCTTGTCAACTTTTAGGGACTGCTCAATAGCTTCTTTGATTTATCTTCTCGTGACTTTATGCTCTTTGTCATACCAAGGGTTGGTTGTCTTCTATTCCTATTTTTATACAACATTTCAATACATAACTTGTTAATGAAAGATGAGAGGGTTATTGAGAAATTATAATAAAGATATTCTATATTGCCCCTCCTAGATAGATGAAACAATTATTATTGCGCCGAGAGGCGCTCTACAACCCAGTATGGGGGAGATCTTGTAACATGATGTAACTTTAGTAACGTTTGTAACATGTCGGCAAAAAATAATAGTGATAATGAATATTATGGGAGAGATCTTGTAACGTGATGTAACATTTGTAACATGTCGCAAAAAATAATAGTGATACTGAATATTATGGGAGCGATCTTGTAAGGTGATGTAACGGTTTGTAACATGTCGGCAAAAAATAATAGTGATAGTGAATATTATGGGAGAGATTTTGTAACATAAAATAAAAAATAATATCACTTTCGTAACGTTATTTTTATCAATAAAAAATAAATTTTCTAATAGGCCAAAATAAATGTCGGCCACAAAAACAATCTAATATGGGGGAGATGTTGTAATCTTCCTACCTAACAAAACAATAAAAAAGTAAAAAATTAATTATCCATAAAAAAAGTATGTGGGTGAAGAAAAAAACACAAAATTGAATTATTGGCAAAAAAATGTTGGCCTTGCACATGGTTCCATGTGCACATGGTTTTAAAACCATGTGCAAGGCATTCTAAACAACCCATGGTTTTAGTGTACATGGTTTAGGAGGCTTTACACATGGTTTTCAAACCATGTGCAAGGCCTCCTAAACAACCCATGGTTTTATTGTACATGGTTTAGGAGGGCCTTGCAAATAGTTTTAAGACCATGTGCAAGGCCTCCTAAACAACCCATGGTTTTATTGTACATGGTTTAGGAGGGCCTTGCAAATGGCTTTAAGACCATGTGCAAGGCCTCCTAAACAACCCATGGTTGTAGGAGGGCCTTGCATATGGTTTTAAAACCATGTGTGGGGAAATGATGCAATGTTCGTTCCTAACAAAATAAAAAATAATAAAAAATATTATATGTCCGTCATAAATAATATTAAATATTAATAATAAAAATATTATATGTGGACCTTAAATAAAAAGATGTGTTCAATGGATACCTAAGAAAATATTTGCACCTCTAGAGATTGGATCGATCTCGGGGCTTGATAGAGCCTAGGATTTGGATCTAGGCTAGTTTAAATCATTTAAAAAATGCTACCTTTACTTTTGTTGAAGATTAAGTACTTTTGACACTGAGAATTTGTTTATATGAACTGCTATGCATAACAAAATTGAAACTACCATAAAAGGTTTTTGATTCAAGTCAAGTTTATGGTAATTTAAATGTAAATAAATATTATTTAATTATCAAAAGGTTGTTTAAAAAAATATTAGAAATACCATAATCAACCATAATTATATATTAAAAATTAACTATTACAATTAAAAAAAACACTTCTTTTTATTAAATTATAAATCATAATATATTACAATTTAACTTCAATTTCTTCAATTTTATAATTTTATTATTGTAATTTTAAATCCCAATTCCTTTTACTTTTTTCAGAGGAAAAAATACCAGTCTTTGTTATTCTATTGAATCAAAAGACATCATTTACATATCATATGATGACTGATAAACAGGTCCATATCATGCATGAAATAATGACATATACAGAGCATCCAAACGAGAAAAAAAGTCTGATCGTAGCAGACTTTCCTCATCATCCCTGAATAAATCAGGTCAGAAATACTAATAATAATCTGAAGCGAACTTTAAACAAACATTTCAGAGCAAAAACATGCTGGCAGAGTAGACTCTAACAGGACCACAAGAAATACATCCTCAACTGCTGAATCATAAGCTGAAAAATAAAGAATCAGCTACAACTAAAATAGATCAAGACTGCCTTGGTTAATAACCAAATCATCCATTTTTTCTGAATAAGAAACAAATCCCATATCCAAATGCAAAGCTATTTTTGAAAGTTCGTCTGCCAGCGAATTATGCTCACGAAAAGTGTGTTTAAAGACCACTGGAGGTGCCAAATGAATCAAATATCTTATGTCAGAACACCAATGCATCAGAGATGGAACATCAAGTGATGAAATTCTGTTAAGCCAGGAAATTATAACCATGGAATCACCATAAATCAACTGCAAAGGAATTCCCATCATTAAACCAACTCTTAGAAGAGCCCAAACTGCCAATAATTCCGCTCTGGTATTTGTGCCACTTCCACATCCCATAGAAAAACTGAAGAAGTGAGAGTCATTGATAAATATCACAAAACCTGCGCCTCCAATATTTTCCGCAGCAACTCCATCAAAGTAACCACAAGGAAAGCTTTTTAATGGAGCAGGACCAGGATTATGGGATTTATGAGAAATAATCGGCACAGGGAAAGAATAGGCCAATCCTTCAACCCTGGAAATCAAAGATGAGAAGGATGGTTTTATGTTTTCAAATAAGCCATGATTCCGAAGAAGCCAGATTCCCCAGAGAATGAACAACGGAATGTATCTGAAGGGAGTTGATCGCGAAGTAGAGGAGAACCATTGGTCCAAAAAGGAATGGATAGAGTTAAAGACCGAGAAAGAGCACTTGAATTTATCCGCAAAATAATTGAAAATACCAGCAGAGAAAGGACAACAGAAAAATAAATGATGAATGTCCTCCAAATTATCTTCACAAAGAACACATCTACTAGGCCCCAAGTATCCTCTGCTTTGCAATTGATCCCATGTTAAAATTTTTCCTCTAAGAATCAGCCAAATAAAGCATTTTAATTTCAAGGGAATATTCAAAGTCCATAATATTTTCAGAACTGAATCATTAATTTCTGCACATATATCAGAAAATATACATTTATATCCTTCAGCAGCAATAAGAGGACCTGTATATTTATTATGAGACCATGAAATAGTATCAATTTGATTATGGAGACGAATGCGGCCATATTCCAGTCCTCTAATAAAATTGTCCCACACTTTTTTCCATTCACCTGTGAGATCAAGATCTTCAGAAGAGAACCAATAACCAGTGGAAAAAGAAGTCTGGTTGCGAGCTTGGGCAAGAGAGCTAATACCAAAGTCTTCTAAGTAATCCCTTAAGTCTCTTGGCAGAACAAAGGAAGAACCCATACCAATGAATGGATCTGCACCCAAACTGATAGATTCTCCATTTTCAACTTTCCAAATGATCCCTCTACCAATCCAGGATATGGTGGAGATAAAAACCCTCCAGATCATAGAGTCATTCCTAGTAATGAAGTTCTTTTCCTTGAACCAAATATGGAGAGGTTTATTTTCAGATATTTAACAGTAATGAGAAGATTCCAGATACCCCTGCTATTTAAAGCTAACCAAAAGCTTTTCATCCTCAAGGAAAGACTGAAGCTAGGAATATGTTTAATTCCCCAGCCACCATGAGAAGTAGGGCGAGCCAAATGATGCCAATCCACAAGGTGGAATTTTTTAGTCTTTGATGAAGAGCCCCATAGAAATGAGAAGATCATCTTTCTGAGCTTGTCTAAAATAGAGGTTGGAATCGGAAACAAAGCCATCCAATAAACTGGCATTCTTGATAATACAGAATGAATGAGGACAAGTCTGCCTCCCAGAGACAGGAATCTATTAGTCCAATGAGAAATTTTCTTTTCAAACTTTGATACCAACCAGAGCCAATCCTTTATCAAGTAACCTGATGGCTTAAGAAAATAGCCAAGATAGCCAAACCATTTTCGAATATCATCCACTCTGAAAGGGAGAATATATGTAATTCTCTGAAGAGTGTCCATACTCAGATCATTTTGGAGAAAACTAGATTTGTTCACATTAATATTCCTACCTGAAGCCTCACAGAAAATATCAAGAATGGTTTTGAAAGATAACCATTCCTCAAAAGAACCCAGGCCAAATAAGATCACATCATCTACAAAGAGTAGATGAGTGAGAGAAAGATGATATGAAAGTTTGATTCCTTTAATCTTCCCATTTCGTTTTGCATCTTCAATCAATAGGCTAAGCCCTTCAATGACCAAAATGAACAAGAGGGGGGATAGAGGGCACCCCTGCCTGATTCCCTGAGAGGCCGAAAAAAAGGAAGATGGAGAGCCATTAACAAGCACAACAAAGTTGGCTGAAGAAACGCATCCCATTATCCAGTTTACCCCAACAAGGGGAATCCCAATCTGAATGAGAAGAAGACGGATGAAAGTCCAATTAACTCTGTCAAAAGCTTTAGATAAGTCCAATTTAAGAATAAGAGCATTCCTTTTCTGGAATTGACAGTATGAAGAACCTCTTGAGAAATGGCTATTGGTTCAAGGATTTGGCGATTTAAAAAAAAACCAAATTGTTGAGGAGAAATAGCTTTATCAAGGAAAGGCTTAAGCCTCATAGCCGCAACTTTAGAAATGAGCTTGTAACTGAGGTTACACAAGGAAATGGGGCGAAAGTCTGCAAAGGAGACAGGCAGATCAACCTTTGGAATGAGGGCCAGGAAGGTAGAATTGAGAGCAAGAGACACTCTGCCTGAGATTCTGGAAGTTTCCACCAGATCAACAAGAAGAGGGCCCATAAGATCAAAAAAAGTCAAATAGAACTCAACCGGCCATCCATCCGGGCCAGGGGCCTTATCTTTTTTAAAGAGTTTTAAATCCTGTTCAATTTCCAAGATAGTGATAGGTCTAGTAAAGGCTGATATCTGCTCTGGATTGATAAAATATGGAAAGAGACGGATAATCTTGAGTTGAGCTTTCAGATTAGTCAAGTGATCATCTTCAAACAAGGTCTTAAAATGACGAACACCAAGGTCTTTAAGACTTTTATCATCTGAAACCCAATTGCCCAAGTCATCTTGAAGACTCCAAATTGCAATGTGATTTTTGCGGGCTGAGGCCATGAAAAAACTTAGTATTGGCATCCCCTTTTTGAGCCCAAGTAATTCTGCTTTGAAGTCTGGCAGAATTAATTTCATGATCAATCAGCTTTTGAAGATCACTTTTAAGAGAATTCAATTTTTGTTGCTGTTCCTGATTTAAAATTGCTGAATGAGAGGAGAGGAAGATAGAGTTTATTTCCTTTTCCAAAGCAACAGAATTGTCTTTCATTTTTAAAATTTCAACTTTAGTCCAAGACTTAACCTTCTCCTTCAGAGTTCTAAGTCTATAATGGAAATCTTGCATAGCATCCAAAGAGGGGTTTGATAGAATACGGGGCCACTCAGTACGAACCATCTGAATAAAATCTTCATTGTCTAACCAAGAATGGTTAAACTTAAAGGGATAGGCACAAAGACTATGATGATCAGTCCATTCAAGAACCACGGGGAAATGATCAGAAATCCCACATCTGTGAGTCCAAACTGGATACCTATGAAGCAAGCTGACGAGCTGATCAGATAATAAAAATCTATCTAATCTTTTTGAAATACCATCTTCCCCAATCCTTCCATTCCTCCAGGTAGGACCAGCGCAGGGAGAAGCCACATCCACTAAATGATGGTCAGAGAAAAGTTTAGAGAAAAAAGGACCCAAGGGGTCAGGATGCGCTTTGGAGCCCCAGATCTCGGAAGTATTCAGAGTCAGATTAAGATCTCCGGCTAAAATAAGATTAGGTAGAGAGAGAAGACCACCCGACGCCATAGCATTCCAGAAGGAATCTCGATTGAGGTACGGACCATAGCAGTTTAAAATTGAGAGATTGAGGGAGGATCCCCGGATAGAAGCATTTAGCAGAATACCAGCAGTAGTATGAAAGGCTTTGCATTTAATAACTTTCGGATTCCAGCCAGAAAGAATGCCTCCAGAAAGACTAGTAGAGCTAAGAGCACAAAACTCCCAGCCTGGGCAAAGTTTAGAAAAGGAAAATAAAGCAGGATAAGGACTAGTCATAGTTTCCTGAAATAGAACAACATCCGGAGAGAGAGCTAACAGAAAATGACGGAGGCTTTTTTGTTTGGCCAGACTCCCCAGGTCACGAACATTCAAAGAAAGTAAACGCATTAAGAAACCAATGAATCAGGGGTCGAAGCTCTAAGGACCCGGTGGGAAGGAGAAGAGTGAGAACGCTCTGCTACTTTTAATCTCTCAAATAGAGGAGTAAAAGGAGCCTGAACTGAATCATATGAATCAAGAGGGGGATTTGAAGACTTTTTCTTCCGCCTAATAGTAACATTCTCAAAACGAATTGAATCTAGAGGGAGGACCGAAGGGGAAAGTGGCGTCTTATTTGAGAAAATACTTAAAGATTTTTGCAAGGATGGATCGGCAAAGGAAGGGGAAGAAGCAGGGCTAAGAGAAGGCGAACTTGAAGACTGGGGCCTAGTCTGGCCAGAAGTAGAAAGGGGAGGGAAATCGGCCTCAGAAAACAGAGGAACGGGGGGAATGACAATCGATGGGATCGAAGAAGGAACAGATTTTGACAGGGCATCATTAGAAACTCCGGTGTGAAAAGGAGCTGAGGGAGGACAAATAGCAATGGCTGAAGGGGAATCCTCTTGTAACAAAGAATCAGTCAAAGGAGGATCCAACAGGATGGGCTCCCTTGGAGGAATACTGGAGGGAATAGTATCCGGAGGCAAAGAAGCTTTTCTGCTGCTAATCACTGTGTCAATTAAGGCCAGATCAACGTCTGACACTTCCCCAAATAAAGAAATAACATTATTCAACTGACCAGCAAAGGAGACCTTTTGAATCGGAGTTGAGCAATCCTCTGAGGGAGGAATTAAAGGGGAATTAACAAAGGAATCAGTTAAAGAGCGCTGAACAGGCCTATGACGAAAAGAAGGACAGTCACGACGCAAATGACCTGTCTCCCTACACACACTGCATCTAAAGGGAATGCCTTGAAAATCCAAACGTTGAATAAACAAACGCTCATGACAGAGAATCTCTACTTCAGCTGGAAGACCTTTGGTGATATCGAGTTCAACAAGAATTTTCGCCTTCCTTTTATCATAGGAATTCAAGAAATCATCCTCTAACGCCACAAACCGACCTATAGTGTTTCCAACCCCTTCCAATAGAGATCGATTCCAAAGCGGGAAAGGTAGCCCTGGGAGAATTGCCCACAGATGGCGTTTTTTTACTCTTTCTCTCACAAGATCGAAATTTACATGCCAACGATCAAGCACTAACGAGCCATTACCCACTCTCCATAAGCGGCTAAGAACCTCAGAGGCATGTGATTCCTCTAAGAAGACAAAAACGATCCAGCCTCGAACCAGCAAGCTGATAGTAGGGACATAGGACATAAAAGGTTTCCAAAACTCAGAAGCCCAAGAATAGCAGTCTTTCTTATCCATGGAAACATATTCCAGCCTACCAATTAACGCATGATGACTCAGAGCTTCCACCCTGTCCATATAAATATCTCGACCAACCACATAGCGTAGTTTTCCTTCCAAAGTTTTGTAGGCCTTAGCCTTTCTACACCTCTGATAACGGGCAGAAACATGGTCCACTCTTGGGTCAGGAGACCCATCATGGGTCTCCACCATCAGAATCAAGGAAAAGGCTTCCCAGAAGACAGACCATAAAAACAAAACAAACCTCAATCAAAGAAATACCATCCAAGTTCGATCCCCGGTCATATAGGAGACAAAAAGATAGGTTTAAATCAAATGAACGAAATGGATGCCTCAGATATCAAACCAGCATAGATAGGAACATCCACATATAATAAAAGACAGTCGACCTTCAAATATATCGAAATCAAACCCGAATGCCAAGTCGGACCACTATACAGAACAATACATCAATCCAAATCAGACCATCCAAGATCAATCCCTGGGCAAATAAGCAACACAAAATGATAGATATCTAATAACCTTAAAGAGAAACAGATATCCAGACCAGCACAGAAAGGATCAATATTAATATAATAATAGACAGTCGAACCCCAAAAATGTCAAATACAGTCCAGAATGCCAAGTTGGACCATCAATAGAACAATACCTCAATCGATAGCAGGCCTTTCAAGTTCGGTTCTAGAAATCAAGAACTACACATAAAGGATCATTCCACAAATAAATTAAGACAATCGAACCCCAGCTAATATCAAATATTATCCAGAAATCCAAGACAGGGCATTGAAGGGCAAACAAACCACAATCAATAGCAGGCCTTTCAAGATCGGTTCCAGAAATCAATACCGACACATAAGGGATCATTCCACAAATATAGTAGGACAGTCGAACCCCAACTAATACCAAATAATAAATAGACAGCCATGACAGGGCATTGAAGGGCAAACAAGCCAAGAGAAAAATTGACAACAGTCCCAGAGAAAACGATGCCGAAAAGAGGAATGAAAACCAGAAAGGACAATAATCGTTCTGAAACCCTCAATACTACGGAGGCTGATACGGGCGAAACCCCAAAAACCAAAACTCAAATACAATCCGCGTCTGACTGATAAATCAATAAATGACAGAACAGTCAAGGGCGAAACCCCAGAAGAGAGACCGAGTCGAAGAATTAATTGCAAGGAGAACCCTCAATACTGGCCCTTAGGCAAGTAAACGGGGAGACTTCTCTGAAAGCAAGACTAACCCTAACAGCCCCAAGACATATCGGCCCATCTCTAAAATCCAAAACTGGTGGTGAGGGCAAAAACCACACACCAAAAAACTGATACCAGCCACCTAAAAATCACAAACAGCCGGTGGACCTACCTCGGTCAAATAGACTGGTTCGCAGAAAGAAGAGTTACATGATGGATAAGGACCACATCAATCCTTTGGTTTCTGACCGAGAGAAAACAAATGAAGACAATAAAAAAACAGACAAACCCTTATAATACCAACTCCCGACAGACTCTATCAAAAGGACAAATTAGCTGTACAAGGACAGCCCACCCCTCAACATCCGGAAAAAGCTAGACGCCATCCGGGCGACGAAAAAAGGTGACAGAACCGACTAAAAAGAAAAACTTCCCACTTCTTTTAAACTGGTTGGTACTAGTCCTCGATTATGAGGAGGGACTCCAGTTGCCGGGAGCAGCTAAAATAGCAGTCAAGCAATCCAACAAAACCCAAGTCAAATACATGAGGAGGGTGATGGGGATAAAGGACCGGCCAAATAATCCAGAAATCATAGAAATAAAACCCCAACAATAATGCCAAATCGAAAAAGGACTTGACAAAGCAATAACCGAAAACCTTATCAACCCTAAGTCGCAACAAAAAAGTACAGGTTAAGAGGTAACGGTTATAGAGAAGACCAGTACCTCGAAGGAGCGCAGAGACCGGCGCCATTCCTTCTGAAGCCTGAGAAAACTTCGTCCCGTGCGCTGCAAAGAAACCCTCGCTCGCCCATTTCCTCCGTTTAAAGCCCTTGCAACTCAAAGTGGTTCTCTCGTTCCTGATATCTCATCATCAACTGATCAATTTATGTGGATTAAGGGCACCCTACATTGTTTTTTTATCCATAACTTCATAACTTCAACGAGATTTCTAAAACCTTTACTTGACCATGAACAACATCTCTCTAAGACACAACCAATCCAAACCAATAATTACAAGGAATAACATACTATGGCAAAAGCATCCCATCAACTACATCAACTACAACAAAGCTGTTTTATGCCCAACTCTCAACCCAATTCCTTTTACTTAAAAAGACAAACGAACTCATTACTAAGCAAATAAAGAGACTAAATATTGTAAAAGATGAGAGTCAACCCAAATCTCAACAACTTTCTATTTTAGTATTAATTAAGTAATATAAAAAACCATAAATTAATTTAATTATAATCTTATTTTATTAAAATGGGTATTTATCTAACATGCCATGTGATGCCAAAATATAAAACGATGATGCGTTTGAAAACTAATTACCCAAGCAGAGAGATACTAAATATTATAAGAGATGATATTCAACCCTACCATCAACGACTTTCTACTTTAATATCAAAATTAATTAATGTAAAAACCATAATATCATTTAATTATTACATTGTTTTATTAAAAATTCTTACTTAAAACATCAACGACTTTCTACTTTAATATTAATAAAAAACCATAATATCATTTAATTATTACATTGTTTCATAATCTTTGTTTCAATACCGACTTTCCTAGCTTTTTAGCCTGTCAAAATTATAGTAGGCTCGGGACGCTTCTTTCCAAGCTCTTTGAGCATAGAAATATAACTTTAAAGCAAACTAATTAATTCTCTTCTTTAGGTCCGATAGACCAAAGTTTGGTCTCAGGGGACGTTAACCACCACCATCATCATCATCATCATCATCATTTATTAAAATTATTAAAAAATATTACTTAAAATAGTAATTCTTATCTTAGCTATGTTAATTTTTTTCTTAGTACTGATTAAAATAGAGAGATGCTTTTGATCTTTTAGAGTAGGGTTGATGACCTCCTTATAATATCTTAATTTTCTTTTAGCCTCTAAATCTTTCTCACACCACAATTTTTCTTTAAACTTAGAAGAAATAATATTTTTAATGTTATTAATATTCTGCAAAGCAACATTTTCATCGATCTCCCAGTGATTTAACCAAGACCTGGTATCTTTATACCACCCACGCTTGAGCCTTAAGTGGTTTTGGCTAGAGTTTAAAGCTAGCTTAGGGAGTCTATGGTCTCCCATGTTATTGATTTTGTTCTTGTATAACAGGAGTCTAGTCATAGCTAGGCTCTCGATGGGGGGAAGACCTACTTCCATAAGGAGAATATGATAGGGTGTATTGTTTTTAATTTTGAGATTATAAGTTATAAAACGCTTCTGGATTTGCTCGATCTTTCTCCAGGATTCTCTCTCTCTCTATATATAAAATTGAGGTTGTCCTCTACAAACGAAGACCTTTGCAAATCACGATGGAACAAAGTAGCCTATCAACATTTTAGAGAAAGCTAACAACTAGGAATCAACATTTTAGAGAAAGCTAACAACTAGGAAATGACATTATAATAAACTAATAATTAATAACTATAATGAATCATAACAGATAATTTTTCTTCTTAAAAAAATTCCATAAAAAAGGTTTAAATCCAAAAAAATCTTCAGTTTTATGCATAAAAACTTGCAAGTAATTTATTTTAAAACTTTATAAGGAGGACACAATTAAAGAATAGAGTGGAAAGACTAATAAATAGGTGGCACAACAATAAATAATACCTTCGATTTTGAATTATCAATTTTGCAATATTACAATTAATTATCTTGATTTAAAAGTTATTTTAAGTTGGATATTCACATAAATCCTTGAGAAGATGAGAGAAGATAAGAGAAGTGTACTTTCCAAATTTGATTCTATGGTTGTTATTCCAAATTTTAAATAAACAATTATAAAAAAAAATATCTTCATGAGAGCTAACTAGAAAAATGTGACGAGTAAAAAAATAATATAAAAAATAAGGGGATGCATGAATGCATGGATAATTAATAATTTGGGGTGGACTTGTAGTTACCCATGGATAATCTATAATTCAGTGGTACTAAACTTGTTTTTATGGGCGTTCACCAAACATAATTTAAGTGGTTGTGCTAGTTTATTAGATCATAACTTTTTGATTTTTAGAAGTACCATAGATCTATGTTAAACCTAGAAAGATTTAGGTTCAAGATGGATTAATGCCAGTTTTAAATATTTTTATCTTATCAATGGACATAGATTTTTTTAACTATTATTATGATTTTTATTTCATTTTATTTATTTATTTTTAAATTTTATGAACGAATATGATATTTTTAATATATTTGATCATATAACAATACTTTATGGCAACATCTCATAATACATTGTAAATCACTTCGCCACTCTCACTTATATGTCAACATCTTCCCCATAATACATTGCAGAGCAATTCACTACTCTCACTACAATAAATTTTAGATTAAGTAATTTAACTTCTTCACAACCCCATCTTGATAACCTTATCTTAACACCTGCGATTGCGTTAAGAGGCCCTCTACAACCCAATATGGGGGAAATGTTATAACGTTCATTTCTAACAAAATAATAAAAAATTTGATTACCTTATCTTAACACCTCTTATTGCGCAACTCTACAATTTTCACAGTTCAGTATGGGGGAGATGTTGTAAGGTTCCTTTCTAACAAAATAATAAAAAATAAAATGTTTGATTATTAGCCAAAATAAATGCCTGCTAGAAAAACAACTCCATATGGGGGAGATGTTGTAATGTTCCTATCTAACAAAACAATAAAAAATTAAAAATTTAATTATTTCCCCAAAATATGTCCGTTAGAAAAACAAAATAATATGGAGGAGATGTTGTAATAGGAGTGAGCTAGCTCGGGAGCAATCCTCCCTCCATCGGATGGAGGAGGAGCAAAGTCAACGCTAACTTTGCTCCTCCTTCGTCCAATGAGGGAGGATTGCTCCCGAGCTAGTTTACTCCGTTGTAATATTCCTACCTAACAAACTAATAAAAAATAAAAATTAATTATCATTAAATTTTTTTGACCTTACACATGGTTTTAAAACTTTGTGCAATGCCTCCTAAACAACTTGTGGTTTCAAAAATGTGTGAAAATCATGGCTTTAAAACTATTTTCAATGCTAGATCAATAAATTTGATCCATCTCTATGCTTTATAAAACCTAAAATTTGGATTTACGGTGATTTATAATAACAAACAAATTTTATTAAAAAAAAAGAACCCAAAATTCTAACCCTATTTTACAAAAAAATAAAATGGTAAATTTTATAAAAAAATAAATAAAAAACCAAAATTCTAACCATATTTTATAAAACAATAAAATTGTAACTGATAAGTCAAGTGCCGAGAATTAATATAAAATTGTAACTGACAATATGCCAACGGAATCGAATCGTGCCGAGAAATAATAAAAAAGAGGGAGAGAAATAATAAAAACAGAGGGAGAGAGAAAGATTGCCAGCTATCGAAGTCGAAAGTCTTCGGTTTCAAGGATTCCATGGATTCAGCAGAGGCTGTAAAGTGCGGAGAAACAATATAAAAGAGGGAGAGGGTAAGGACTGCTGGCCATTGAAGTGAGAAATCTTCTTTAGCATTGAGGATTCCATGGGTTCAACAGATCTGGGGAACGTCAATGGAGTATTCAAGAATTCCATGGATTCAGCAGAGATGGAGGAGAACGTGAACGGAGTACTGAGAGTGTACAGAGATGGCACCATTTTTCGTCTCGAGGTTCCCCAAATGTTCGTTAGGGCTTCTCTACAAGGAGAAGGTGGGGTCGCCAGTAAAGATGTTACGTTGAATGAGAAGCTGGGGTTGTGGGTTCGAATCTACTTGCCCTCTTCCCACCTCCAACAACAAACAGAAAAGCGTTGCCGCCTCCCGCTAATCGTCTATTTCCACGGCGGCGGTTTTTGCCTCGCCTCTCCTGCACTGCCGGATTTTCACAATTACACTCTCAAGTTGACGGCCTCGGTGGGCGCAATCGTAGTCTCCGTGGCTTACAGATTGGCTCCTGAGCACCGCCTTCCCGCCGCCTACGACGACTGTATCACTGCGCTCCAGTGGGTGAGCTCCCATGCGGTAGACGGAGGAGACTTCGACCACGACCCGTGGCTCGACTCCTACGCAGACTTTTCGAAGATCTATCTGCTGGGAGACAGCGCTGGTGCCAACATCTTACATCACGCTGTTTTGCGGTGTGGCGGTGTTGAATCGTGGAGCCCCATGAGAGTTAGAGGTGCCATTTTCGTGCAGCCTTACTTCGGCAGTGAGCTACGCACACGATCGGAGAGCGAGTGCCCATCCGACGCGTTTCTCAGTCTGGAGCTGAGCGACGCGTTTTGGCGGCTCTCGCTCCCGGTGGGAAGTGACAGAAATCATCATTTCTGCAATCCTTGGAGCCCAGGAGCGTCTAGGCTGGAAGAAGTGCCTTTTCCCCCTCTGCTGGTGGCCATCGGGGGCAGAGATATACTCAGAGATCGTGGCCACGAATACTGTGAGTCGTTGAAGGAGTGCGGTAAGAGCGTGGAGGTTGTTGTGTTTGAGGAAGAAGAGCATGGCTTCTACGCTCTCAAACCCCACTGTCACTCTTCTGAACGCCTCATGGAACAAATCTCTCGCTTCATCTTCCCTTCTTCAGAGTCCGTGATTCACATTAACGACGTTGCCGGATCTTCAGAGTCCGTGATTCACATTAACGACGTTGCCTGATAGATCGAGACTGTAAATTTCAATTTGTAGTTATATATGCGTTGTATTAAGCTGTGAGATTGTTTAAGTGGCCGCTGATTCATAATGGCGGCGTTTTAGTTAAAGTTGTAAAAACATAGCTCTATCAGGAATAGTACTGGATGTGTTTGGATAACAGATTGATAACAGATTGAGTTTACTTCTTTTTGACAAAAAAATATTTTACATACACCAGAGTAATAAATGTTGCGGGGCTGCACTGTGAGTTGTTGGATCTCAAACAGGTTGAGATCCAACAGATCACAGTGCAGCCCCCAGCATTTATTACTCTGCTGCATGTTGAATATGTTCTCCCTTCTTTAGAGAACATTGAATGTATTTCCAGCTTAGATCTGGATCATTTCGGTCATGGTGCTGATATGAAGTGTGAAGTGTTTGGATGCAATTTAGGTTTTAATGAGGGTAGTATATTTAATTGTCTGTTTTGGATTTTATGGCTGTTTTTTTGGTTACTGTTATGTTATTTTTAGGAATAAAATTTAAATTTAGAAAAGCTTAAATTATATTTTAATCTATAAATGGATAGCATTATATTATACAGTTTTTTAAGAAAATATATGTAATTTTAAGATTTAATTTAAAAAATGAAAAACTTAAAATATTGATATTACTTATTAATAAGAACCATTAAATCTAATTCAATTGTCAATCCAACAAGTCAGCAGCATTAAATAAACATAAAATGCACTGTTACTTGGATGCTTATTGAAGGTAAGAGTTATTTATTGAGCTTAGGAGCATTTAATGCGGTTGCAGTAGGCTTGATGACCCTTGAGCAGCTCAAGATCCAACGATCATCAAGCTTGCTGCAGTGGCATTAAATGCTGTGCAGCTCAATGGATAGCTCTTGCCTTTATTGAAAGCCAAATAACTAACTTACTATAAACCATTTAATGCCATGACAACAGGCATGTCCCTCTTTAAATCTCAAACTGCTTGAGATCCAATGAAAACATGCCTACTACCGAGGCATTAAAAAGCCTGCATCAGACTAGTCTTATTAAAAGCAAAACTGATGCTTATTGAAGGCCAACAATAACCGACTCACTATAAGCCATTTAATGCCATGGCAACAAATGTCCCCTTTAAATCTCAAACAGCTTGAGATCGAATGAAAGATCTGCCTACTGCATCAGCCTGCCTGCAATTCTAACTGCGCACATCGTCGGCGCAAAATCAAAGTAACTGGCATTTGCTGATGTAACTGCTAACGCGCTACAAATTTAATTGCAATGACCATTTAAATTTGTATTGAAAGATTGGGAAGCATATCGATCTTGGAATGGCTTGGCTTGATTTGTACAGGAACCCAATATGGATCCAGTTTGTGTAGAATCATAAATCATGTTATAAAAATTATTTTGGTAAAATTTTCATAGTTTTCAATTTTAATATTTATTTTTGAAGCTCTTCATATCTTTGGAAAGTTTCGAAGGTCTCTACATGTCAATTAATAAAATATTTTTAGTTTATTTATTTATAGATAATTAAAATATTTTTAGTTTTTTGTTTGTTTATGTATAAATAATTGTTTATTTTGAAAATACTAAAAAAATGAATGTATCTCTAGGACCCATTGGCCATGAACACAACCTCAAACCATAACACAATCCCTTTAGAGGTGATATTCAACCTTTGATGGAATATGGGTACCATTTTTAGGTCTTCTGTGCTAGGGATGGGTCTTAAGGCACTGACTATGGTTAAGGGAAAAGCCAAGGTCCTTTGCACTAAAGAAGCCTTTAGGGATCAAGGGCCATAAATAATGCCATAATCTATATAACATGTTATTTATAAGGGTTCATTGTCCTTTAAGTGAGATATGGTTATCATTACTACAACTTGTGTAATAAATATGGGTATTAAGGTCTTAACCATGGTTGGGGGAGAAATCTTGAGTATTAGATACTAAATGAACATTCATGGGCTAATGGGAAATGATCAAGGCCTTGAATTGCAACACAAACCCTCTAAAAGGGATCTTTTGCATACAAGTTGGATAGGGGCGCCATTTAGAGTTTTTCTGTAGCAGGTATTGGGGGTGGAAAATAAGGTCCTTAATCCATAAAGGAATCTGACAAGTCTTATGGGACATAAAAGATTCCTCTAGCCACCACAAAACCCTTTATAAAGTAGCTTTGTCCTTGAGTGGGATATGGGTACCATTATAAGGTTTTGCATACAAGAGATGGCACTTAGGCCTTTGGCCCAAAATGAATATTCTATGGATTTGGTCCTTGAACTAGGCCAAAAACGACCACATAGACGCAAATCATTGGCCTCTTGGTGTGATATGTGTTAGGGTTAACCTTTACTCGAGAATGAGTTAAAGGTGGTTTAGGTAAAGCACATGGTTTCTTGTAGCCCATAATATTGGCCCAAGGTATTGCATGCAAAGAAGCCTTTATAAGGCTTGAAGAGGCTCCATTATAAAGTGGCCTAGAGGTGAGTGGGTGAGCTCATTTGGCATGGTAGACTGGTTTTAGCCAAGGTAATGGATATCTTCATTGGTTGTTTTTTCCCCACATGGGTTTTTCCAGTACAAATTGTGGGTAAAATATGGTGTGTTCATTGTTGTTATGGTTGCTATGGTTGCTTGTTATTATTGTTCTCTCTTATTATTGTGTTGCTCATTATATGCTCATTTAAATTTTAACAACTGGTATCAGAGTATGTGGTTGGAGATCCTTGAGGCTATATTTTTTTATATGAGTTTTAATTTATATGTTGTGGGGTGCATGATCGATGGTACTTGACACACCAACAATTTTTTGGTTCCTAGTTAGAATGTGATTTCCCCGAGTTCTTAGAAGCACGGAAAAATTGTATCCCTCTTATGCACAAAGAAGGGACGTGGCATCGAGTTATGGAATGAACCATTGAGATAGGTATGAGGGTGAAAGGTGTACTTGTATCCTTGCTTGACCTGGAATCGAAGAGGTTGAGTCTTCGATTATGAGAGGAATGTAAGATTGTTTAATCTTGGTTTTGGGACCAAGATTGATGAACCATGTAGTTGAAAAGAATTCCTAGAGAACTGGTGGTTACAACGACTGAGGACCCATGTAATCCAATAGATGGATTCTTCTTTATATGGACGTCAATGACAAGGTTGGATGAAGGTACAGAAGGGGCATGGAAGAAAATGAGAGGATGTAGCAATGGATGGTGATGGTGAAGCCACTATGAGACACATGAACACTATATATATATATGGAGTTGAAAATTGTATTGCATGTAAATGGGCGTAAGACTTGGTTAGGCATGCATATCCCTAGTAACTCACCGCTAAGTCTAGGTAGACCTAGGTGATAGGTGGGAATCCTTGGTAACTCACTGGTAAATTCATATAGACATAGGAGATAAGGGGGGCCACGAAGATATTCCTCGGTTAAAAATTTGAGGGGGTTGGTGAATTACTCCAAGTCAAGTTTAAAGGGGATATTGTTAAGGTTAACCTTGACTCGAGAATGGGTCAAAGGTGGTTTAGGTCTAACACATGGTTTCATGTAGCCCATAATATTGGCCCAAGGTATTGCATGTAATGAAGCCTATAAATGGATTGGTATACTCCATTGTAATAGGGCATGGAGGTGAGTGGTTCCTAGGTCACTCGGCCTAGTTGGCTGGTTTCAGCCAAGGTAATGAAGATGTTCATTCGATGGTTTTTCCCCTCATGCGGTTTTCTAGGGTAAATTTTTTGTGTCTATGTGTATGTTGCTTGTGTATTGTTTTTCTCTTGCATGGTATTCTATTATGATCGTTTAAATTCCTAATAATATGGCTATTATTAAGAGATTTTATGTACTAGTCATGGGTCTAAGGCCTTGTCCATGGTTAATGAATAAAAAAAAGGTTGTAGGACTAACTCAATATTCTTAGGTTCATAATCCATTAATGACACCTTCAACTACCACATAAACCATATGGATGAATTCTTCAACCTTTGAATGAGATATGGACACCATTGGAAACTTTTAGACATAATGGATGGGTCTCAAGACCTTAACCATGGTTATGGGATAAAATAAATGGTCTTAGGACCTAAATGAAGCTTTTAAGGCTTATTAACCATGAACAAGTAATTGAAAAATTACAAAGGCCCTTTAGAGGGGATGTTTGGCCTTTGATTGGGATATGGGTGCCACTAGGAGGTTTTTGTGCACCAAGGATGGGTATTGGGGTCTTGACCATGGTAAGACAAGGAAACAAAAGGTACCTGAGTCATATATAAATATTTTAATCATATGGTCCATGAACACAAACCCAAACCACCACATATGCTATCTGAAAGGGATCTTTTGCTCAAGTGTGATATGGGAAACTATAAGAGGTTTAATGTGCTAGGGATGGATCCTAGTATCATTATTATCTTTGAGTGAGAAAAAAAAGGGCCATATCATGTAAATGAAGCTTGTAGGGATTATTAAAGAAAATGAGGTTTTGAATCACTACACATGCCATTTAGAGGGGATCATTAGCCACTAAGTGGGATACATACATCATTAGGATATGTTTTTCACCAAGGATGTGTTTCACTACCTTAACCATAGTGATATGGAGACTATTACAAGATTTTCCACACTAGATGGTTCTCGATACACAATCCATGGTCCAAGGATAAAATCCAATATCTTAGGTACTAAACGATGCTTTTATTGTTCATGGACCATGCACATGAATCATGATTTGAAACCTCCACATGGGCCTCGTAAATTCAATATTTTCCCCACAAGTATAATATGGACACTATTAAGAGGTTGTGGACCCTAGGGATTGGTATCAAGGCCTTGGCATGGTTCAAGGACTATCGCTAGGACCTAAAAGATGTTTGTAGTGCTCATGCTAGTCATATGTCCCACCTTTGGATTTTGCATTATCCTTCCAAGCAATCACAATGTTGTTAGCGTCTAAGCCACTCATAATTATGATTGAACCATTTGCATGAATCTTCACTTTCTCCTTACATACTACAAACATAGATTAAGTGATTCAGATTTTAGTTTTTTATTGTAAAAGCCTTCTATCTTGGCATATTTGAATCCTTTAATCATTATGTTTTCATATATTAATAAAATGTTATATGGCTGTCCCTAAGATGATGGTGGTTGTTCTTAAACCATGATGAGGGCCCTAATACCGATCCCTAGCATTCCAAACCTCATAATGGCATCCACATGACACTTGCGGGCTTAAAATTTCATTCATAGGGCTTGTGTGGTGGTTTTAGACCCTATGCATGGACCCTGAAACATGAAAGCATATTTTATCCCCTAAGACATTGTTTTTAGTCCTTGAACCATGGGTGGTGGTGTCTTGAGAATCATCTAATGTGGAAAACCTCATAGTAGTTCATGTATGACCATGGATAAGGCTTATAGACAAATCTCTTGTGAAACAAAATCTCTTAATGACATATGTATCCCAGTTGGTGGTTAATTGTATTTAAAGGGAATGTGCAATGGTTCAAGACATCCTTTGTCCTATATGAGATATGAGATATTATTTTAGGTCATATGTGTCACGGCTAAAATAACACACCCACTTTTTTGTGTGGTGTTATTGAGCGTGCAACACTGTATGCAAGCATTCTTAGGGTAAGACCAACTCAAATGCCCTCCAATGGACTACGCCTAACCTGCAGAAACCTTTCCTTAACACTATATCATTTCAACACTTTAATTATTAACTGTTTTTACCCACACTTAGCCAATTTTCATTACACAGTGCAATTAAGTAAAAAACAACCACTACAGAATTTGAGGCCAAAATCCGACGGCCACCATGTCTGAAATTCGACACTAACATGTCGGGTATTCGACACATACATTTTTTTTCTTTTCGTCGGTGGCGTAATGTCGGATCTCCGACTGTCGACTAATAAGGGTCGAAGCTCCGATAGACCATTGTGTCGCATATTCGACCGTTATTCCTTCTGAAGTGCCAACCAAAACTGCATAAACTGTTGGAAATCCGACATCCTCCAACCCTTGAAGCGTCGGCCATCCGACGGACAAAAGTGTCTGAGAAATGGCAGTGTCGTCGGTTTTTAATTCATACAGTGTCGGTACTCCGACGCACTCCGACACTAGAAGAGTCAGCCTTCCGACGCAGTCTGACACTTTAACCGTCAGTCATCCGATGGGAGGAAGCATCAGAGTCATGGCACGACCGTCGGATGGGTTGATTGGAGTGTCGGAAAAGCGACGCCTGTTGATGGATTTTAAAAAAAAATCCAAAGATTTCACTTACGGCCACATGGTTTCAGCATAGAATTTGACTACTGAAGGAAGCCTGGTAGCAAACTAGAGGATTCTATGTCAAGTATATATTTCATCCTTGCACATATAGTTATCACAACTACTTTACTCTTAAATTTACTTTTCACAAAATATAAAACCCAATATCCTCAAGATAAGCACCCTCCTTTCTATTTATGGAATAAGGAAGATAGTAATTACAAGCAAACCCTGTACTAAGTCTACAAGTGGACCACTTAACAAGACAAAGTCCAATCTAACCAATCCATGAACACTTTAAGAGAATTTTCCTTAACTAGAGACATTACATGTGCTAAGGGTAGGTGATTACAATAGAAATTCACGGTAGTGTGAACCACATGTACAAAGGTCACGTAATCCCATGCCCACATGTTCCAACTTACCCACTTAGAAATGGCCTATGTGACTTGGCTTTCGAGAGAGTCGGAGAAAGGTTGTTTGCAATCAAGTTTTCCTAGTTGAATACAATGCAGTGCTTCTCTGGGTGAGACTATTAGTTGGAAAATGGAATGAAGCAGTGCCCATACACTATCTGTGTCCCTAACCTCCATTTTGAGTTGACTAAAGTTCTAAAGGGTGGTATTTTATAACATGATTAAGATGAAATGGGTCTAAAGAATTGTGTTTATCCTTCATATGCATTGTGCTAATTGTATAAGTATCTGCATAAGTTTCTCCCTGTATAAGAAAGAGCTCTCATGCAAAGAGTGCATTACATCCCCAATCTTAATAAGTGATGATGGAGGACACTAAACCTATAGAGTCTCTAAACAGAGGGGACCAAAGGAAATAGCTAAGATAAAAAATAACAAATAAATCTTGCTGACCAAGAGGCATTCAATAATTTTAGAATAGTCTAGCTTTGCTCAAGGAAGGGATATAGAATAAGATTGAATCCTACAAATACATAACCACTTCATATAGCAAAGAGACAAAGAAACAACAGAGTATGTTACCTTAAATCATTATTAATAATGTATAGTAGATATTTAACTTCACTCTTGCAAATTCCAAACAACCAGTAGAATAGTACAGTAGAATAGTCTAGCAAACTTCTAGGGGATCAATACTTGTTTTCAGAATTATAGTCTTAAGGTAAACAGTAAATGGTAGATATACCTCATTTGGCACATTTACTACTTTGAAATTTCCTTCAAATTCTGGTTTTGGAGTGTACTCCAAGTCTTCAATGCCCCACCCCTACACACTCAGGAAACAAACGAAAAGGAATTGGAAAACTAAAGAAGAGCAACGATGTTCATAACAATCAATGCAACATCAATCTGCAAACAATAAAAATCCCAAAACATAGCTGAAAGAAATCCCAAAACAAAGGATAGGCTGACCAATGGGCATAAAATAATGCCAAGTGTTTTTACCTCTCGATTTTTAATAAGATAGCCTTGCCCATCCACAATGTGTGAAATCATCATTATCATGTCATATTCGGCATCATGGAACTTGAAAGGAAGCTTGGTTGTCTCTATATCAAAAGCACACACACGAACTTCAGCTCGTTGAAGAAGATCTACCCTATTTTCCAAGGTAACCTTTGAAAAGTCCACTTTAACAGTGTACCATTGTCCACATCTTGCATCTGCAGGATTGCAAAATCCATAAACAAGTAAAGAATGAATGTTAGTTTTTCGGTATATAAAAACTCTTGCTGCAAAGGCTGTTGAATGTGGACTTATGATGTAGAGACACGCCATTCTTTGTTCAAAAGCATGTTCCAAACATTGAATGTGGACTTATGATGTAGAAACAAACCATTATTTGTTCAAAAGCATCTTGAAAACATAAAATGAAGACATGAGTGTGTTGCGAAAATAAATGCATCCTGCTACAATTGACCAAGTATTCAAACAATCTATCTCCGAAGCTATCATGCCCAACCATTTATATAAACATGTTATATAGCATCTATCATTTACTAATTCAATTCAAGTAACTGAGTCCTTTAAAATACTCAAGCAACATTAAATGACACTCAATTGTTTAATCTAATCAAGGAATTTAAAATATAATGATCTAACATAAATTATGTAAGCAAACAATTATAATTAGTAAGAATATATCACCTGATAAAACATGGATAACCAAAAATACTATGTATATAAGGCCATCGATCTAATCAAAACTCCATTTCTTGCCTCTTAACTATGGAAATGTTTCTCAACGCTATTTGCAACAAGTTCCAATGGAGGAGTCAAATAGCAATAGTGAAAATTACACAGTAAAAATTATATAGAAATAGATGTTTTTTAATGTATTCTTCCTTACCATTCATTGAGCTCAGCTCTGTTTCGAGAATAATTTAATATTCTCTACTAAACAGGACCAACCACGTAAAGGTGGAAGCTCTTATGGCCCCTCCCCTCCCTCACATCACTCTCAACTCCCCAAACCCAATGCCTATACTTGCAAATAACAATTTATTTAACTATTTCACAATGCAAATAACAATGCATCTACAATGCAAATTATTTCACTCAATAGTTGAAAAATGATTTCATTAAATCATTCTTTATAACATTCATTAAACCATTCAATCATTCAACAGCTGAAAAAACCATTCATTAACTCATTCATTAAAACATTAATTTAGTCAATGGCAGAAAAAAAGAACAGTAAACAATTCAGTAAATTTTTTATTTTTATTTTTATAAATAAGAATTACTGAAAATTTGTTTAGTCACTTCCTTTTTACTTTTCTTCTCTTTAAATATTTAGTTAGAGTCACATCTTCGGGAATCTGATCATCGGTATCCCTGCTAGTCTGCTCAGAAGGTTGAACTTCAGGCGAGGGGCGATGAATTTCTGCAATAATGTCAAAATCTTTCATTAATATATTTATATTTTGATAAATACGAGTAATTCATTAAAAAACATTATGAATGTGTGTTTTTACCTGCCATTCGCACATCAACATGTTCAACATTATCTCATACTGGCCCAACCTGTTCCGTGTTATGATCTGCAACTACATTCTCTGTAGTTGAATTGTGTAGAATTAGAATTAATGTTCATCATCTGCAATGGTCTATAAAAAACAGTAGCGCATTAATAAATTCGTTACCAGGATGAGAAGCATGATTTTCGTTTGGTTGGTCATGTTCTTCATCCTCGACATGAACGGGATCGTTACTTTCCTGCACAAAAAGGAATAAATAATTTACGTTAGTTGATTTATAAGGAACAAATTGCATGAGCATTAATAAATTATCATTAAACTATACAGTTTTCACATACCTGGGCACCATCTGGATCAGTAGAAGATCCTGCAGTATTCACAGACAAGCTTCTCTGACGTTCAACAATGGCGTCAAAGCCATGTTCGAAGCCAAGCTTCATGTAATCCGCACTAGGCAATTCTTTGAACCGGTTGGCCTTCATATTTGCATGATGTCATTAATTTTAAAGCCTTTTGTCAGAAAAAAACAAAAATAATAATCTGTATGATATTTGGATGCGGATTCGGGTTTTGCGATACTTACATATCGGGCCGCCAAGTTGGAGTAACCACCAGGCCCAAGCTTGTGTTGGCCAATTTTTTCAATTCTTACCTTTGTGGCCTTAGATGTGTCCGAGAGCCTAATTAAGTTTTTAAATACATTAGTCTATGTACCAAAATTGATATAAAAAATAGTAATAATAAGGCTTACAACTACATTTTGGAATGAATTGCATACCTCCCTATTCCTCCTGGTGGTATCTTTCATGATTTTCTTAGGCCCTTCTCTTTTCCATCTTCCACCAGGGATTTCCACTCCATAGATGGAATCATTGGAGGGTGCTCATACCTAGGGTTCTTTTCTAGTTGAACCCTATATTGGTCTCGGACAATCTTTAGATGTTTTCCAGCCTTCTGTAGTACCTTTGATGTATTGAAGGTATCTTTTCCGAACATACTAACCAAGCGATTAGTCAGATCATCTTTTAAAGCTTTTGGCTGCTTGTTCCACATTGTGCGGATGGTGGGCCTGAAGATATCCAAGGCCAAATCATATAGATGTTTATAAAATATATCATTTCCTGCAAAACATTATTGCCATCATTAGTGAACATTAGAAAATATTATCGGTATATTAGACACAAATTATAAAAAATAAATTGAACAATCTATAATGACCTGGAATCCTCTCTATCTTTATTGGAACTAGTTCTTCATTCACCAAAAATGTACACTTTATTGAACCAGTGCTAGTCACACGAGAAGATCCAGGAAATGCTTCCACATATCTATCTAGCCCTGCATCCACCCCTTCTTCTACAACATCTGTTGTGGGTGGGGCACCATCGGCTACACCCTTCGCTGCCCTCGGCGGTGTCGCATAACATGTTGCTGATTGTTCAGTGGACAATATGGGAGCAGTATGTGGTGTACATGGAGTGGTTTGGTCACTGGGACCAACATTGCCTTGACCACCACTGATAATCTCCATAGCATGCTGCAAATTAAACCCATTGTATTATAAGTTCAACAGCATATAAAATCAAATATTATAAAGTTTTTATAAATGAATTTACATTTTTATTCGATAACTTACGTCCAATTGTTTATGTTGTTGTAACAACAATTGAAGCCTTTGTTCGAGCTCTTCTGTTAGTGGAACTCCCAATGTCAGACGAACCAGTTCCTCATTTTGTTTTTCCCTTGTCCTTTGTAGCACCCTCAATGGGTCTGCAGACTCTCTAATTTCACTGTCTCTCATCAACTGAGAGACCTCATTCTGTAAAGAGTTTTGAGACTCCATTTCATAAACAGAATCCCTTGTCTGCAATTAAAATATATAAAAAATTGCTTAGTCTTTGAAAATATAGTGTGCGCAAATAATTATATTAGGGATTACATCTAGGATTACCTGATGCCTAGCCGAGGGCGTGGTATGATCAACAGATGGGGATTTACCTCGATCAGCCACCTGGAAAAAAAGTATAGAACATTATCACAATGAACGCAATATGTATAAGCTAACAAATACAAAACAAAAACAAAATTAAACACTATGCTACATGTTTTATATGTGTACATTTTTGAAGTATTTAGAATGTGGAATTACATTTAAGTTAAATGGTTGTCTCGATGGTAGACAACATTACCATCATGAACGCAACCATAAAAATGAAAGAATACATAGCAAAATAAACATAATGTGTCACAATAGACATGTTTACGATTTTAAAGTATTTGAAATGGAGAATTACATTCATGTTTGGCTGTTGCACTGATACTGTAGTTGGCTGATCAATAGCCGGTTGGCTTCCTTGATCAACACTCTGCTAGGAAAATCGATAATATTATATAAACAAACCTAATATACTAATGAAAATACATAACAACGTATCTGTATGTCCATCCTAAAATTTAATATTACATTGGCAATATCGATGTATACCTGCTGCCTTGACTCGGGTCGATAAACATCTACAGAGATGGAGGTGCCCCTGAGAGAACCCTGCATAAAAAACATACTAAAAGTTACATAAGGAAACATGAAATTAAGTAGATAATTTTAATTATATGCTAACAAAAATTCCTATAGACGTTAAAATAATTAATAAAAGGACTTATAAATTGTTTGTTGTACCACAACCATACTAACATTGTTTGTATCTACACGGTTCAAATTGTAATCAATAAGCAGTTCTTCGCCAACAACTATTGATTTAATTGCACATACAAAGACACGGTTTCCTTCACGCGACTCGAATATGCAGTTGGGTTGCTTTAATGTAGACCCTGGTTGTGTACTGTTTATAAACCCCGCAATATTACCGGTTGTTTTTGGCCTTCCGTCCATGTAAATCGTTGCTCCTTTATTTTGAGCTTTGTCTTTCAGTTGTATATAATTTGCTGACAACCCATATCTACGCATACTTCGTGTATATTGGACCAGGCGCATCCAATCAGTGTAGTTCTAACAGGGTCCAACATACTCCATCAATTCTGTACATCTACCGTACCAAACTATTATGCCGTCCATGTAAAACAAGCCCAATCCATGCAATAAGGACGGTGCAATTCTATATACCCTCTCATTCACACAAAAATTAGTGTTTACTTTAGGAAGATCGCTAGGCACCCATTGTTTCCCTAGGTGTTGGTACCTTAAGGGCACGTCGATGTCTCCCACTGTCTCATCATCATAAGAACATGACCCCCCTCATTGGAGAAAAAAATTCATGCGTTTGTCGAATTTTCTTCTGATCTTCTGACATCTAGTTGATCTAGCATGTGTAGACCTACTTGATGTCTCACTTTCCTCTAGCATTCCCAAACTCCCTTGACTGGAGGAAGACAGGTCTGGCAAATACCTGTTTGGTTCTACCTGCACCGTGGCCAAATTTTTTTTTGGCATAAGCATAGCAAAATACCAACAAAAAAACGTGGAAAGACTTATAAGAAAAAAAACTTGGAAAGACTTGTAAGCCAATAACTTGTTAAACAAAAAGCTTAATATCAAGAATGAGTTTGGTTTATAGCTAGGTGTGGGCATTTGGTAGCCTTAAAAATTCTAATGTATGCCCCTCTTTTGGTTACATACAAGTCTCCATTCTAACTTATTGCTTGCATTGCCTTTTGCTAACATGAATTGGGTAGGCTTCATAAGCTTCAAATGTATGCTTGTGGTCATTGTACTTTAGCCTTTAAACGTTGTCAAGCTTGAGGTGATATGTTATGCATATGCATCACATATAACACTGCAATTTATGCCAATATATGTCTATACAAAACCTGAAGGTTCTCCTTTAATGGACTATCTCCTTCAAAGAACATATATCCTTTAAGTGGTTTTTAGTTTTCCCATGAATGATTTTGTGATGTTGTAGATGATTTTAGTTTTAGAGTGGATGTTTTAACCTTTGTGCTACTCTAAAGTGCATAAGCCAACACTTTAGAGGCATATTTCCTAGTGGTGGTGAAGAGCGGACATTTCCAGATCTGGCTACTTGGCACGTTAAATACATTTATATTAGTCTGTAATATTTGTTGATTTATTCCTTTTAACTTGTCTTGATGATGCTTGTTTTCCCATATTAATTTTCAACCCTAAGGCAATGCTAACTTGTTTTCCCATACTAATTTTCAACCCTAAGGAATACAATTGGTCAGCTTCACAGGAATACTGGACAAACATTCAAAGGTAACACCTCTAATCTAGGAATCTTGACTACATCCACATCACTAACCTTCAACAGACTGAGAATTCAAGTCTAATACTGAAGTAGCTAATCCAAAGAAGCAATAAATAAGAGAGATCAGTAATATGAGGGGATCATCCACCTAAATCATCCAAAGGATGTCAATAGCAACAACACATAAAAGACTTAAGTGCTAAGGGCTAGAAAAGCTGGAAAGTGCCTTGACCAGTACATTCACCATCAGTGAATTTAGTAAACTGAAAATGGCTTGAGGCCAAGGTTAATGCTTCTTTGGATAAGCTATCAGCCTTAGTATTGTGTTCTCTAAATATGTGAACTGCTTTTAGCTGGATGAAGTAAGGTTCCATATCACGGATACGTTGACACCAACCATCAAGTGCAAGTAAAGTTAGTTATGATCTTCTATTGAACCAATTAATGATGGCTGTGGAGTCACCATGAATGTGTAGAGTGGGAAGGACCATGGATTTAGCATAATAAAGGAGAGTCCATAAAACAAGTAGTTCAAATCTGGTGTTTGTTCTCAGACCAACACCCAATTTGAGGCAAAGATAGTGGTTCTGGGTGATCAAAAGATGAACACATATACCTCCATTTTGATTGGCTGAAGCCCCATCAAAGAAGATGTAGGTACAACTATATAAATAGTTTATTTAGTCAAACTTGGAGGTTGGCTAGAGTGGAATAATGAGTACGGGCCTCCTCCTAAGGCCGGGTTTAATGGCCGTGCTGCAAACACACCTAGCAGCTCTTCATTTGGCGGAGAAACCAGAACCCTATTCTCGGTTCCAGTTGTCTAATTTTCCAGCGTGTTCTGCACTGTGTCCAGGGACGGTATACCAGTAATTTCCGGTGAGGAGAAGATGTTGAGCTCTTGCTGCCACGGGTCAACAGAGTTGTCTGCCATGTCTACCGGACCTACTCCCAAATTCACAAAAACCTCCAAATTGAATTGAACTGTCCAAAATGAAACGAGTCGAACCCAAGCTCTAGAAACTTTCCCGACTTAATTTACAAACAATAAAATCAGAGTGTCATGCATACTCCCAAACCCAAACCATTATTAATGCACAGAGTAAATCCCACAGGATGAAAGCCACAAATTGAACCCAGTAAGTCAGCAATTCAAAACGCAGCATTAAATCTACTACACAGTCCCAAATATTTACATAGTATAATCTTTTATAAACGTCGAATGAAATCGCATATACCAAATCACATTGCAGTCCTTACATAAAATCCAACGCGCAATGTATTTACACAGTGAGGCACGAATCCTCTTTTACAACAGTCAAACTATTAAAAAATGTTAAATGGCAAAGTCGTGAGCTATGGCACCATTACAAGTAACGGTGCAGCCACGGCCCAAAGATGCCAAACCTCCCAACAAGATTCCATTAAAAACCAGAGCAAGCTACATTATAAACCCCGAAGGCAGAGTCAACAAGTGCCACATGAAACCCCAACCTAGTAAAGTTTTCCAACTCAGAAATGCCCAGAACGAGAGGAGGAAATTAAATCTTGCGAGCATGCTTACCATGGCCGTGAAGAAGAAATCCCAAATTGATAGTGTAGCCTGTGCAAACCCCGGAGTGCCTTCGCGTTCACTTGCAGACAAACCAACGATGGCATGAAAAGCATGACCATTCCATGGAGAATACAACGAAGCAATGCATTTTTACACAGAGTCGATCTAGCTTACCTGCGAATCGATGGGGTCGTCTCCCTTCTCCAAATGTGCAGAGGCCACACTAAACCAAAATTCCAAAAACCATATTGCACAAGCAGAGGCCCTCACCATTAATGCATTGCCAAAAACCATTAACACATGCACAAACCCTCACCATAGTTTATGGAATCAACATTATACCATATACCAACCAGTCATATGTTAAACCCTCTATCCTATGGTTTCGCCACCCTTTAAATATCAACGCAGAGTTAGTACTTAGGACATGGTATTTATACCATAGTCTCCCAACCTTAGCCGCCCTTTAAATATCAGCGCAAACTTAGTACTTAGGACATGGTATTTATACCATAGTCTCCCAACCTTATGGTATGAGAAGTCCTTAACAATATCATATAGTATTTACAATGTTTATCAAGCCTGTCTGTGCAAAACTAGAGAAATTGCGTAATTACATATATAGATGCGCTACAAAATGAATGATCACTATAATAGTGACTCACAGATACGAGAGGGGGTGATGCGCGAAGCCCTATTCTAAGTTCATGACCCGAACAACGAGTTTCTCATTTGTAAGGTGAGAAGGTTTGTAAATTGAATCCCTGAATAACCCACTAAACGAGGAAGGGTCTGTCTGCATTCAAGCTTGTCCCACAAAGGAGCAAACATCACAATGTGCACAAAAAACCCTTGTCACAAAAAACATTATATATTATATGTTTTTTTATTTTTATTATATATTATTTTATATTATATGTTTTTTAGTTTTATTGTATGTTATTTTATATTATATAAATTGCCATAATAGTATTAGGATATTTTTATTATATCCTAACTCGAATAAAGAACCTTCGCATTAATGAGGGAAGAACCATCTACATAATGACACATCCCTATCTTGGATAAATGAAAATATATCTTTGAAGGATGATTGAAAAGTTAAGCTTGTGAGCATGGTGGTGATGATGATGATGATGTTGATGATGATGATTATGATTATGATGTTCATGTGGATGATGACAATGATGACGATGTTGTTGATTGTGATGTTGATGATGTTGTTGATGACGACGATGTTGTTGATGACGACGATGACAATGATGATGATGATAATGATTGTGATGGCGATGATGATGATGATCTTGATGATGATGATGATGATTATCATCATCATGAGGATGACGATGAAAATGATGACGACGATGATGACGACGACGACGACGATGATGATGACGATGATGATGAAGATTATGATGTTGATGTCAACGATGACAATGATGATGATGACAATGATGATGATGACAATGATGATGTTGATCGTGACAACGATGATGATGATGAAGATGATGGTGATGATGAAGATGATGGTGATGATGGTGACCATGATGGTGATGATGGTGGTGATGATGATGATGATGATGACGATGATGGTGATGATAATAGTGATGATGGTGGTGGTGGTGGTGGTGATGATGATGATGATGATGATGGTGATGATAATAGTGATGATGATGGTGGTGGTGATGATGATGATGACAATGATGATGTCGACGATGACAATGATGATGATGATGATGACGACGATGATTATTATGATGATGAAGATGATGACAATGACGACGACGATGATGAAGATTATGATGTTGATGTCGACGATGATGATGAAGATGATGGTGATGATGGTGGTGGTGATGATGATGATGATGATGGTGATGATATTAGTGATGATGATGGTGGTGATGACGATGATGATGACGACGATGATGACGATGATAATAGTGATGATGATGGTGGTGATGATGATGATGACAATGATGATGTCGACGATGACAATGATGATGACGACGACGACGACGACGATTATGATGATGATGAAGACGATGACAATGATGACAATGATGATGAAGACGATGACAATGATGATGATGACGATGACGACGATGATGAAGATTATGATGTTGATGTCGACGATGATGATGAAGATGATGGTGACCATGATGGTGATGATGGTGGTGATGATGGTGGTGGTGATGATGATGACGTCGACGACGATGGTGATGATAATAGTGATGATGATGGTGGTGGTGATGATGATGATGACGGCGATTATTATGATGATGAAGACGATGACAATGATGATGAAGATTATGATGTTGATGTCAACGATGATGATGAAGATGATGGTGATGATGAAGATGATGGTGATGATGGTGACCATGATGGTGATGATGGTGGTGGTGATGATGATGATGATGATGATGACGATGATGGTGATGATAATAGTGATGATGATGGTGGTGGTGATGATGATGATGATGATGATGATGATGGTGATGATAATAGTGATGATGATGGTGGTGATGATGATGATGATGACAATGACGATGTCGACGATGACAATGATGACGATGACGATGATGACGACGATGATTATGATGATGATGAAAACGATGACAATGATGATGATGATGACAATGATGATGTCGACGATGACAATGATGATGATGACGATGACGATGACGATGATTATGATGCCGATGAAGACGATGATTATGATTATGGCGATCACCATGATTATGATGATGATGATGATCTCGATGACGATGACGATGAGTATCATCATCATGAGGATGACGATGACGATGATGTTGATGATGATGATAATAGTGATGGTGGTGGTGGTGGTGGTGATGATGATGATGATGATGATGATGGTGATGATAATAGTGATGATGATGGTGGTGGTGATGATGATGATGACAATGATGATGTCGACGATGACAATGATGANGTGGTGGTGGTGGTGGTGATGATGATGATGATGATGATGGTGATGATAATAGTGATGATGATGGTGGTGGTGATGATGATGATGACAATGATGATGTCGACGATGACAATGATGATGATGATGATGACGACGATGATTATTATGATGATGAAGATGATGACAATGATGACGACGATGATGAAGATTATGATGTTGATGTCGACGATGATGATGAAGATGATGGTGATGATGGTGGTGGTGATGATGATGATGATGATGGTGATGATATTAGTGATGATGATGGTGGTGATGACGATGATGATGACGACGATGATGACGATGATAATAGTGATGATGATGGTGGTGATGATGATGATGACAATGATGATGTCGACGATGACAATGATGATGACAACGACGACGACGATGATTATGATGATGATGAAGACGATGACAATGATGACAATGATGATGAAGACGATGACAATGATGATGATGATGATGACGACGATGATGAAGATTATGATGTTGATGTCGACGATGATGATGAAGATGATGGTGACCATGATGGTGATGATGGTGGTGATGATGGTGGTGGTGATGATGATGATGATGACGACGATGATGAAGATTATGATGTTGATGTCGACGATGATGATGAAGATGATGGTGACCATGATGGTGATGATGGTGGTGATGATGGTGGTGGTGATGATGATGACGTCGACGACGATGGTGATGATAATAGTGATGATGATGGTGGTGGTGATGATGATGATGACAATGATGATTTCGACGATGACAATGATGATGATGATGACGACGATTATTATGATGATGAAGACGATGACAATGATGATGAAGATTATGATGTTGATGTCAACGATGATGATGAAGATGATGGTGATGATGAAGATGATGGTGATGATGGTGACCATGATGGTGATGATGGTGGTGGTGATGATGATGATGATGATGATGACGATGATGGTGATGATAATAGTGATGATGATGGTGGTGGTGATGATGATGATGATGATGATGATGGTGATGATAATAGTGATGATGATGGTGGTGATGATGATGATGATGACAATGACGATGTCGACGATGACAATGATGATGATGACGATGATGACGATGATGATTATGATGATGATGAAAACGATGACAATGATGATGATGATGACAATGATGATGTCGACGATGACAACGATGATGATGACGATGACGATGACGATGATTATGATGCTGATGAAGACGATGATTATGATTATGGAGATCATCATGATTATGATGATGATGATGATCTCGATGACGATGACGATGAGTATCATCATCATGAGGATGACGATGACGATGATGTTGATGATGAGTATCATCATCATGAGGAAGACGATGAAGATGAATATGATGCACCATTTGTATCATCATCTGTGTCAACATTGTAAGGATTGGCCATCTCATCATCGTCATCATCATCAGTTATGCTCATCATGTCATCGTCGAAATAATCTTCAATGACATTATCTGCTACATCATCTGATTCAACTATTCCTTGGACATCTTTTGTTGGATCATCATCGTCAACTAACTCAAGTTTATCATGCTCTTCGTCATCATATTATTCTTCCAGAGAACCCTCTTCATTACCATCATCTAGGTTATACTTTACCGGCCTTCCCCTTGGATCGTGTCTCACAACAAACGACCAGCCCACTTTACTTGGAACCTCTGAGTAAAATACTTGTTCACATTGGCTTGGAAGAACATAGGGCTCTGTTCCTGGCTCAAACAACCTTGTGTTTACCATGGTAAATCCATTATCATGTTCAATAATAATTCTATCGGGATCACGTTGATTCAATCGTAACCTATACCATTTGACAACGAATAGAACTACCTTAAAGGATTTAAAGTCACACTGTATAATATCTTCCAAATACCCATAGTATCGATTTTCTAAGACTTCTGGATGTCTGTCAGTTCTAGATGAAACATTGATAACCTCAAAGACAACCGAAACCCTAGAATATGATGTTTTCTTTGTTTCATCCAGTTTTTTGATCCGATATCTACCTCCATTGCAGACCATTGCCTTATGGTGTTTTACCTGCAATAAGCAATACATGAAAAAATTACACAACCAATCAGTCCTTATGCAACAATACATGGAAAAAAATAACATGTACGTCAATAAGTATCAAACAAAATAAAATATTTAGAGGGATATTTGATTAATTATATACTTGCCATTTTATCTTTTACACCATATGCCAAATCAATTTCCCTTTCTGTTAGATTGTTATCTCCATTGCGTTGTGCTTCTTTTACCAATGAAGCCACACCTTCCCATGATATTCCATGACCCGATTGTGCGCATCGTTCAATCCAGACCTTCATCCAGTCAAGATTGTTTGCGATGTATAAATGAATTGCATCCCATTCTCGACCAACTGTTTAATGACAATAACCATTAAAATCAAAGAAAGGTGTAAATCTCCTGAACAAAGACATATATGCTCTTAATTGAAGCAATTATGACTAGAAAATACAATTAGAATATGAAGGATATAATAAAATTCTAGTAGCTAATAATTACCTTTCAGCTTCCTCAATATACCTTTCCCCTTCAGTTGCTCCCCTTCAAATTTTTTATTGGAGTCCGGATCACAAATGCGACGTAAATTGAGCTTTGACGCTAAAATAAGAAGATATTCACTAACATACAACATGTTTTGGTATACCGTATATCCTTCCATCATAGAACCCTCCGGATGTGCTAGTTGTCTCACCAAACCCTTCATAAATTTCAAGTGCCTCTCAACCATCCCCATGGACCTTGAGTGCACAGGTCCACACAACTCAATCTCCTCAACTTGGTGTATGAGGTAGTGTTCCTTTGCATTGAAAAATGTCGATGGTAGATGCTTCTGCATTTCACACATGAGGCGAGGATTTTCTCTCCTCCAATACTTTATATCTTCTTTGTGGATTTCTTTAGATGTCAACCATCTACAAGTGATGCAAACCAATAACGATATTTAACAAAAATAAACATTAAATTACAATATATACTGAAATAGTGCACAAAAAAAAATATAAATTATTATACGGAGAATTAAAGAAACACTAAGCACATGCAAGTAATCGCTAGTTACCTCATGTATTTACCAAGATTATATATAACTTGTTTGACATTGTTGTCGAAGTTGTCCGGGAGAGAGAGAGAGGTTGAACATACTGTATCAATATACAAACCACGCCATTTATTAAAAAAAGAGTATAAAAACAAGAAAAAAATATATGGACATAACAATAATAATTACCTTGATGAAGACATGCCAATCATGTGTTTTGACCCCCACAAAATCACCTTTTTTAGTTATGATATTCTTCAAGTTTGCACAAAAACCGGTGGAAAATTTAATTTTTCGCATTACTTCTTTGACAACATTGCTTTGTTGCTCTGTAAACATCCATGGCATTGAGTTTATATTAACTTGTTCTTCGTTGGTATGAAATTGGATGACGTCTTTCATTGCATGGTTACTTTCTTGAAAGTCTTTGCACACTTTCACAACTTTATCTTTCTCCCTCCTTAGCTCTAGTAGTCGCCATAAGGTTTCAGTCAAATTCTTTTGAATATGCACTGTATCAAACAAATGAGCAATTTGTAGGTGCTCATAGTAGGGCAACCTGCTGAATTGAATAGGATAACTTTTCATTCCTCGTGGAAGACCATTAATGCCTTCATGATCATGATGGACATCATGAATATTAGTTTATAATTAATAAATTACATCATAAATCAAATATGGCCACTCTAACAAACAACTCACAATAAAAATTAAAATACATAAAAATTCATATACAATGATCCATACGTACCATGATGACGATTTCTATTGTATTGCATCTTCCAAAGGTGAGGTGTTATTCTCCGTGGTTTTAATGCAGTCTCCTGCTTCCCATTGAAAAGATTTCTTTTAGTTGTTCTATACCTGTGATTCTTAGAGAGGAAATGCCTATACTCATCAAACACCTCCTTTCTTAAGCTTTTTGAACGTCGAGATTTTATCTTAGGACCACAAAATGGACATGCAAATTTACCCTTTGTCTGAAGACCTGCAATATTTACATATGGAATATCTATGTCAAATATAATCATTTATAAAATATTCTAACTACTCCATATCATTAAATGCAATTAAAGTGGAACTTAAAATTACAAACCACAAAATGAAGTTAACCCAGGGGCATCGTGTATTGTCCATACAACCATTGCATGGAATTGAAATTGCCTTTGTCGTATTGGTCTAGATACGTCATACATAGTTATGCCATTCCATAACTTCAGTAGCTCATCTATAAGAGGTTCCATGTATACATTCATATCTTTGACTTGGAACTTACCTGATTCATAATTTGAAGAACATATAAAATATATCATTATGAGAACCATTAAGATATATAAACAATGTAGAAGAGTAAAATAATAGATATATATATGAAATTAAGATACATATTACGACAAATGAGATGCCACAACTACATTATAAATAAAACAGTTTTCGTCAATAAAACCTGGAATAATCATCGACAACATTATGTGCTCCATCTTTATTGACAACCATGGAGGAATGTTATTGTTGATAACAAAAATAGGCCACACCGTGTAAATGGATTTCATCTGTGAAAATGGATTAACACCATCTGCTGCTAAAGAAATCCTAAGATTACGTGGTTCTTCTTTAAAGTGAGGCCACTTTTCCTAAATATCTATAAAAGCAGTACCATCTGCAGGCATTCAGATAACATCATCTTGACTTCTGTTCCTGGCATGGTAATCCATAAATTGCGCTATGTTTTTGCACCTGAACAGTCATTGCAAATGTGGAATGATGGGAATATAATGAAGAACCTTCTGAGGCACCTTTTTTGTTACTTTATCTGTACGATGTCTACTTACATGACATTTGGGACATTTTGTTGCAAATTCATGCTGATTATAATATATAACTTGGTCATCGGGGCATGCATGAATTGCTTCATAATGCATTCCAATCTCTTTCATGATGGAAGATAAATCTCGCAATGTGTGAGGTAAAATATTTGGTGGTGGTAACAAAAAATCAGCTATCAAGCTACAAAAAAATGTTAATGTAATAAATAAATAATATTAATGAAACACGCTTCATCTATACGATGATTAATAATGAGTTAACAATATAATTATTAGAGGAATGCAAACAAACTTTACCACGATCCTATATATGTGATGGATTATTTTAGATACCTTAGCATACGTGTGATTGCAATGTTTGAAAGACCATTCATAACCTTCAAGTTCATTATCAACAATATAGTAGAGAGAAGATTTGTCTTGGAGCCATCATAAAGGGGTTCATATGCCTTATCGAGAAGAGGTATATCATGAACATCATCAAAGTCATCATCATTGTCATTATCAACATCATCGTCATCCATTCTTACATTAAATGAATCATAGATCAATGTATTTGTACCATCATCTTCACTTACATCATCGGCATGATCATCTTGTTCAATATGATCATTCACTTGTTCTCCATTAAACATACACGCTCCATGATCCTGATCCTGAACTTGTTCTGAAAGCACTTCCTTTGGACGACATGCTATAGGGTGTCTTTCCTTTAATATAAATGCACGGAAACATCAATAGATATACATTAATATATGACAAAAAAATAATACATACAATTACCAAAAAAATGAATATAATAATGTTTATAATGCTAAACCTACAAATGGACGATATTCGTTCCCCCCCTCAGCGTGTCCATGTTCCCTGCAATGTTTTGTGGCTGTTGAGATCAATATTATTCTCCACTTAAATCTCCTGCATTGAGTACACAGATAATAACATTTGCCATCACCCCTTCGTTTCGCTACATCCCATAGTCTAGCAAGCATTTGTCGGTTGTCTTCGTTTGGATTCGGAATATTTAATATATTTGACATTTTGTCATAAACTTCGTTAATGAATATAACCGATTGTCTTAAAAAATCAAGTTCCACGCATCAACCACGCATCAAGGTTTTGTCAAACGGAGAGAAGTCGAAGAATAAAAAATTCTGACAAACTGTCTATCGATGAAAAAAATAATTCCCACAACCACCCATTCAAGAATAAAACTATTCCTGAAAACGTCCGTCGAGGAACAAATAATTTTCGCAAGCGTCTGTCGCTTCTACAACAAACATGTCGAAATGTTTAAAACACTTTATATTTATAATGGACATGCGTCGGATATTCGATGCCTTGAACATAGTTACCATTAGAAGTATGGGACCATAAAATTTAAAATCATGTAAATCTTAATTTTTTATCACAAAAAAATCTATACGGATCGTCGGATATCCGACGTGTGTGAGTCAGATATCCGACTTGTTTTTGGTTCACAGACGTCGCCAATACGACATGGAGGTGTCGAATAATCTCCACTATAGGAGTCAGAAATCCGACTCCTATCCGGCACGAAAGTGTCGGGTAATCGCCAATACAAGCGTCGAAATTCCGACTCAAAAGTGTCGGATAATTGACAGATAGATAAATATTCTATTGTCGGCATTCTGTAGATTGATTTTTGTCCGACACATCCGTGCGAAATGTCGGATGCCGTCGGATTCTGTCGTCGGATTTCGGGTTCAAATTCTGTAGTGAACACAATCTAAAGGTGGGGTTGCCAAATCGTCCAACCCCGTTAACTTGTATTATATGAATACTTTACAAAAATGGAGTTGCTACAAACTCATAGAGCTCTGGGTGTGCTCCCAACTAGCCGCCACACCTTTGTTACAAAAATACACCAAGTTGAACTAACCCCTCCAGGAGCATCTAGCTCTTAAGATTGCCGAACTTTGCTAACCCTTGTAGCTTCCGTCAACTGCCTTCTGGACTGAACGCGTCTGGGATCACTAGTTTTCCAGATCGATGCCTCTCCGCAAGCCAAATGAGTTTTTCTGAGTAAAGTATGTTTGAGTGACTTTCGCTGCAACTCGCTTGGAAACCTCCACAACACATCTTCCTTAGCGACTTGTCACTTCTTGCTTTCGCTGGATTTCATCCAAATGAGCGTCGCGACTTTATATCGTCAAGTGGGAGGGCGTTTCTCCAAGGTGGGTGCGTTAGCTTCCTTAATGTGCACACCAAATCCATGCTGACACATCTCTCTTGTCAGGGTCCACTTCCTTCCACATCCGCGCACACTTCGCTTTGTCGATGGCGTCATCATTGGGCGTTAGACGCTCTTCCATGGGTGTCTTTCATCAGCGCAATCCAATTTCGGGCGTCGTCGTGTAGGGTCATGTAGGGGCGTGCCTTCTAGTGGGCTCTCAGTCCAACCAAACCCTCTAACCAGGAGCTCCCATGAGTGCGTCTCCTGGGATACCAAGGTGGTTGTCAGGAGCACTCCAAGGGATGTGCCTTTATCGTGTGGCGTCATTCCTATGGCTCCCTCAAGGTGTTCCCATTTAATCAAACTCAAGCATGCTACCAACTAACGAAGTGCTACGATGCCACACACTTGAGCTTGCCAAGCTCCAAGGTTTGAGCACAGGCTTCGTTTGTGGGAGCACGTCCTTGCTAGGCCAACATGCTCCTTAAGCGTTCCATCACTTGTCCAAGGAAACACTTGCTAAATTTTTCGACGAAACCATCTTGCCCATGTGGGCACCCACGCCAGGATTTTGGGAGTGAAGGTGTCACCTAGTGGATGGATGTAACAACCTTCCCCATCGAAGTACTTGCAGTCCTCAAAAAAGTGTTTGAAATGCTCCATATTTTTTTGCTAAGTCCCCTTTGCATGTGCGCCACTCTTCCAGTACACCAGTTTCAGTTCTCTCCATCGTCTGCCCCGTCCGGGTGATTAATCCATCCAATGAGAATCTGTCGGTCTCCGTCTCCTAGTCCTCTTTGCATAAGCTCCCCACTTGGTGACTTCTCTGCTGTTTGAATGAAGCCTACTTGCCTCATCCAAGTTGGCATCTTCACCTTTTTCAGTGTGCTTTGCCAAGAACCGTCTGCAGCATGCCTACCTTCACCAAAGGTAGGGGTCGAGTCATGTAAGCGTCTAACCGAGAGAGTTAGGAGGATGGTTTTCTCGACCATCTCCTGTGTTCTTCTCAACTCTCTATCGTTTTTTCGCTTTATGGCTCAAGTATAAGAGAAGTGGCATTTTTCCTCCAACGGTGCCATTCCCTTCTTCAAACAATCTCTGCGCTTTGGGGTCATCTAGCCATGCAACTGCTACGACAGAAGTGTCCTCTTTCTGCACTAGGGTTGCAACTAGCTCAACCTCCTTATCATGCTATCGTTCTTCCGCACTCTTGCAGAAATTTGTGAGTTTCTCTAAACTCGTCATGGTCATTTCCACAACCCTTTCCATGGCTGCCAGCCACTTCTCTAGCAAAACAATTAACTCTTAAGAAGTGAGTCGCTCTTCCAACCGAGCAACTTCCTCTAAGCCAACGCATTCCCTACACTATTCTCCATCAAGTTTCCTTGCTGCTGCGATAGGAGGGGATGCTGCCAACGCAGTCAATTTGCTTTCTCTTGGTAATCTCTTTATCCTTCCAACATAAATGAGCTCTTTTCTCACAAGAAACACTAAACTCTCTAAGTGAGGCATAGGCGTTTCCATTTCCTTCTTCATGAATTCCTGTCCAAGAACAACATTAAAGTTGTCTAGAGGAACGAGTGTGAGGTTGATCACTCCCGACCACTCTCCAATATTCAAAGGAACTTGATGAGCTAAGCAAACCATCCTCTCAACTATTAAGTTAACTGCCTTGAACGTATTATCTACTGGCCCAATATGCAAATTCAGTCGTTTCACCATCTCTTCCTTGATGAAATTATGTGTGGAACCACTATAAACCAAATCAAAAACTTGCTGTCCATTTAGCTCCGCGGGAATGTAACTCAGTTTGGTGAAGTCTGTTTCCGTCGAGACTCCCAGCTCCTCCAATACTGCATTCAAAACTTGTAGAACACCAACCGAATGATCCTCTTGTTCTACCGCAACCAACTTTAGAGGTCGCAAAGGATAACTCTTTACGTAGTGATCTGTTTCGCATATGTAACAAGAAATTGGTTTTTCCTTGTCCTTGGGAACGTCTTCTTGCTTGGGTACTTCCTCGTCCTGTTTGTTCACCGTCTTAGGCTTGCATTTTTGTTTCTTCTTAAAATTACCTTTGCCTTTTCTGTTGCCACCCTCTTTTCCCTTGGCTTCATCTTTCTTGTCTCCTCGGAAGTCAAACAACTTATCTGCGAATGCAATGGGTTCGACAAGGGTCTTCACTCCTTGGTGTAACAAGTTAGCTTGGGCCCAATTATGTAGACCCTTCATGAATTGGTAAAAACACTTGTACCAAAATGAAGTGGGCTATTTATTTGAATCCCACAACACAACACTTGTACCAAAATGAAATGTGTATCCAGATGTGTTTTTCGTGTCATCTATGTTGCATCCATTATCCCTGTTAGTGTATCCAATGAGTTTTATGAGGTTGAATACATAATGACTGTTAAATTTCATGAACCATAGATCTACAACCAAGAATGAGAGCTATTTGAAAATAAGGATGCAATGGAATTGACTAATCAATGTAAACTGAACAATGGATTGATGGCATTAATTTCACATAAATCAGACAAGTATTGACAGATTATCATTACATCAATATTCATTAACACACCGATAATACAATAGTCATACAATAAGGAGAATTCAAATATTATGGATAAGATTATAATTCACCAACTCAAACTGACTGGTTAGTTAACACAGCATGGAAATAATCGCAACTGGATCTCACTAGTTTAACTCTAAATAACTAATTGAGTTCACAATCAGTTAACTGATGAGTTAGGTAGAAAAAAGGCACCACAATCCATTAAATCATGGAAATTGGTGCTAGGATGATTGCCAATGAACTAAACGGTGGTTATCGAAGCATAACTGATCATGACTGACTACCTACCACAAACAACTAAAGGTGAGTGCTGGTGGCATTCAGAGAGGGTTCATATAATGTAGGGATTGGCACCAATGGCACCAAAAATCCTGTTAGCACCAAAACTCAAAAGTGTAGATGGCGCTTGGGCATGTCCTCCCTTACTCTAGTAAAGTGAAAAGACCTCCTAAGCTAGGAAAAATGAACAAATAGACTATGTGGGTAAAGGGAGGATTAATTAATCATAACACCCCCCCTTAATCCTAACTTTGGCAACTTGTGCCCTAGAAACTAGGAAAAAAGTGACCCATACAATCTAATTGAAATAAAATACTGCTTAATAAACAAGGAAAAATGGGGAAAACCTGATGGGAAACCCCCCCTCAAAATAAGTAGGAAATGAGGAAACGAGCTTCCATTTTTAAGAGAAAAAATTTCTTTTTACGCAAAAACTTGTGAAAAAATTGTTGCAATCCGCAACTTTGCAGAGCAGTAATGTAGAATGTTGGTTCTTGTTTGCTATCCTAGAAGTGTGCATGTGAAATTTTCAATCTTATTTCGATCTAATGAATGTTTCCTTTGTCTCTTCTTTTTGGAGGAAGAGTGACATGATCCAATTTGTTCTTCAATGAGCCCAATTGTTGATCAGTCCTTACCATCATGTAGCATCTCTCTAGAAGTTTGTTGCACCACTCTGAAGGTAGTGAAACTGTGTGGGAGAGTGCACCATTTTCATTATGATATTGGGACCTTTTTCTTCTTCTATCATTTGGATCCCTAGCAACCATCCCAATTGCTTCAATGAGCTTTTGGGCCCATTTAGGCCTATGATTTGGAATAGGTGCTAGATTTGGATCTAGATTCTCTTGAAGTTCAATCTCAATATGAAGATCTTACTGATCTTGTTCCTCATCTTCTGAATCTGAAACAATGGATAATAAATCTTTATCTGCAAATGGAAATGAAGGAGATTTTATACCTTCATCTGCTTCTAATGATAATCGTGATTGTGTTGGATCTGAGTATGGAATAAAGTGTTAGAATGCATATGTTTTGGACGCATGGATTGCAACACCCTTTGCTATAATTTTCCCAGTTGAGATATCTTAGATCTCCAGTGAGTCAAGACCAAATAATACTCGCTTTGGTGGGAGAGTATGTGTCATCTGATATACATATAACAAATCTGTTGCAAGGGAGAGGACATAGACTGCATTATGGAACTCTCCATGATTTTAATGGAACCTCTCCCTATAGCTGGGATCCGAGAATCATATCCCATATGAATGCTAGGTCCTCCAGAGAGATCTAGAGAGGTGAAGGATTCTTTGGAAGAAACCATGTGGTTGGATGCTCCTAAATCAATCATATTGGCCTTTGACTGAGTGAAGTTTGCTTTCAAGGCATGCAATCTCTCATGTTCTTCCATCTGGTTTCCATCTTCAAACTTCTTTGCGCCTTGATGAAGGGAAATGTTGTTATGTTTAAGGAGCTTAGAAAACTAGTCAATGGTCTTCTTCATGCACTAACTCTCTAGATGAAATCCTCTAATATAGTATGAGCATTAGATTTCTCAAATTTGTTGTTCTTGTTCTTCTTGGAACCTGAGGTTCCATTAGAAGGGATATACTTCCTTTGGCTTTGAATCAACATTTTTGTTCTCCTTCCCTCTTTGCTTCCCTTTTGGTTGCGCATTCCTAGAGTCTCCAGCTAAGAGGGCCTATTTCTTGGAGGCATTGAGCACTCCCATCTGAATCAATTTGTCTTTCTCCTGGATTAATGACTCTGCAAATGCATCTAGAGAAGGCATTTTACAATTCGGGATGGATAATCATCCGGAGTGGAAAGTAGATACAAAAACTGAAAATTCTGAGCCAATCTTGCTTAGAATTGACAACACAAGATGTTCATCCTTCCTCTAATCCCACATTGATTGCATTGCAAGACTAGGACTTTGTATGTCGAGAAGAATTGTTGAATTGTCTCGAAGTTGATGGGATAGAGTGCAATTTGTTCATTCTCCATAATATGGCCTCTTAGTTCATCCTGTTTGCCCAACAAGGATTCGAGCTTGTACGATACTTACTTCCAAGTTCTGAGTCCCTCAAGGTGGAACAACAACTCCATGGAGATGTGGATGCACATGAAGCTCAAGGATTCATCTAGATTATTCAGAAACTTGGATTTCCCAACATACTGTTGGCGATAAAATTCTCTTCCCGTTGTCATCTTATAGAGGCATTTGTTGCACAAGGCTATCTGTATATATTCCCTCCAATCAATGTAATTGAAGTGTGTAAGGATCTTGGGTGAAAGAGTAGCTGAATTCTCCATTTCACTGGTATTGTCACATGCACCAATTTTGCAAAAACGATGTTATATTATTTGCTTTTTTTTTAGGACAATATGTTAAATTTTATGCTAAGTTGTAATTGATGACTCAGCAGAGTCAAGGATATTTAATGTAACTCTGAATATTTAATTATAAATAAATAAAGGAAGAGACAGCAGCTTAGGAGAGCTGTTAAAAGAGTGTTTACTGGTCAAATTGGTGGAGGAGACTAGGTGGAGAGCAAATAGACATGTGGCAGCATCCTCAAACCACTTCCAACTATTGCAGGTGGCAACCTCCCTACATTTGGGGTCATGATTCCCCAAGAAAGTGGAATTAGAGCAGGTGGCTCAATTAATGAAAACTGACCCAAAAGACCTAGGAAATCTTTATAAAAGTTCCCATTGAAGAGAGCCGAGGCTGCTCATTCTAGAGAAGTGATCATTTAGGTGAATGTACTTCAGAGAAATTCAATGGAAGGGAATTGTGGAAAGAGTTTGAGGGGATAATTGCATAGTGATCTAGTGCAGCTTTTAAGCTGAAAGATCTTACTGCTGAGTGCAGGGTGTTTTACTGAGTTATTGGATCAGTCTACTGTTTGCATGCTCCACTAGTTCTTAGCCAAGAATACTGGGAACAAGCTCGAGGGTCCCGATGAAGCGTTGTTTGAGCGCTCTCCAGGAGTTTGGTAGGAGGAACGACCTCCTAACGCTATTGTTGTCTATCCTAATCAGGTTCTACGTTATTTTGTTTTACTGTTTTAGATAGATAAATCTGAGTCTGATTGTTAAATGAATGTTAAATATTCAGTTTGTAAATTGTTAGAATGGAAAATAATTCTAGTCTATGTTTTTCCACACCTGGAAGAACCAGGCCGTACTCCAGCACAGATAGAGTATTTACAGTAGATGAAAGAATATGTTAAGAGACTGAATAGAATAGATATGGTTCTGCATTTCGTAGTTAGCAGAGTAATTTATTTTAGTATGTAGGTTATTATTAAAAAGAATAATGATCTGGTTATCTATGTTTATTGTTTTAACGAGCTTATTTATGTAAATATATTAGAAAAGAAATAACAGTAATCTAATACAGGTAGAAGGATTAATATGTTAAGAAAATATCCAAGTAGATAGACTGTGTAATTACAGACAGTAGATTAATTTTATTCAAGTTAAATTATTATAGAGGTTAAACCGTGCTATGATAGGTTATATTTCTCTATGTTCACTTAGTAACTGATTGCAATGCAGCAGAAAAATCACAGTCGAATTACAATGTTTACATTCAGTTCAGTAAAGAAACAAACTACTAGTCATTAAGTTTATTTTAATAATTTCAATTCATTTAAGACTAATAATTAATATAAACTAAATAGGGTTATATTATAAGTACTTAACTTATAAAGAGCAAACGAAGTTACCGAATCTATGCTTATCTTTGCAAAGAACTCTGAATAAATTCTATCTGTCAGTTTAGTAAATAAAAACAATGAGAATAAGATTAATAACTATTATAAAAATAAATATCTATCTATGTGAAGAACTGCTTTATTATTATCAAACAGGTTATACTTGTAAAAGTAAATCTACAGGGTTGAAACCCTAAACCAAATTTAATCTTTACAAATAAAAACATTTAAGCTAGAATCCATTTATTTGGATTATTATATTAATAAGCCATTAAACTACTATAGTCTGTTTACAGTCCTTTTTAGGACAAATGAAAAGACAAATGTACAGATACGACTTAAAATTATCACAACACAACTGTAATACTAAATAAAACAAAAATTAATAAGTAACAAAACCTATTTAAAAATAAATTGAAAAATTAAATTAGACAAGGGTTTCATTCAGGAAAACCCTAGTTTGTTCTTTCCGAACATGTAGGTTAATTTTATAAATTATACACTATGACTGGGTTGCAGTCTTAGTTAAAACAATAATCTATTTACAAAATATAATACATAGTAAAATTCTTTATTAATGGTCGGTTAGGGAAAACCCTAACATACATAGAGTCATATTATATTTTATCATTGCAAAAAAGAGTCTAGGCTTGAAGAAAATCTTTTTAAAAGCCAATGTATTACATTGGCAGGTCGTAAGGCTAGAAACTTAAACTAATTACAACACGCAGCTAAAGGAAATACAACCCAATGACATAGCGAGGGTTTGCAACAGAGTAGAACCAACTACATTTTGAAAACAAGAGAATTATATAACTAATGGCAAAACTGGACAAGTTTCCAAGCTCGGGGTTTCACCATCGACAACCTGTTGCAAGCAGGGTAAGAACCCATTTCTTTGAACCCAGGGCTTACCGGATTGGAGCCACAAGCCCTCGAAGACAGCCAGCATTACCTTCGTCATGGGTTAGAAGCGTAGCCACAAGTTCCTGCACGGAGAAGCACGATACTGTGTGTTGGTCACAAAACTCTTCCACTATTAAAAACCCTATTGTAAAAATAATTTACTTTGAAGAAAACCAAATATTTACTTTAATGAAGAGTAACGAACAGTCTTGCGATGGGATTGTCATCAACTGCGAACCGCACATACAACCAACAGCAATGAAGCCTTAGCTTCACACAGCAGTGACAGGCCACGGGGAAGGTAAAATGGAGCTACAGACAGGCCGCAAGCCAAGTGCAAACAAAACCAACAAACTTTTGCAGAGTAAAAACCCACAGCTACGAAGGTTAGCAACGATACCGAACACTGAATACTACAGCAATGTTAAACCCAAGCTTTGGAGCAAGCTAGAACAGGAAGAACACTCACGGCCGCCATGAAACCTTGCAGAGCAGCCCGAAGGTCAGCGTGAACTTTGGAGGGAGAATGATAAAGTGTTTAGGGTTGCAAGAGTTTTATATCTCCAATACACGGACAGGAGGTGACCACGTGCCCTCAAATATTTCCAACCATGCGTGGGTCGATTCCAAAGTTCACCTGCGATCATTTATCCAATTATTAAACAATGATATTTATCAAACATTGCATGAGCTATGCTATGCATATATATATCCCATCGTTAATCACATATAATGTTTATCATAATGTTTGATAGCTCGATTGTGGGCGATTCGGGTAAAAACAATAATTGGTTAACGTTGACCTATTGAAAGGTGTAACCACTCAATCTTTTGGATAATGCCGAATTCGATTATGCTTAGTACCTTTCAAACTACAAGTAGGCTTATATACTTGTAAACATTGTGGAGAATGCATGTATTATAGTCCGAACTTATCATTTATAAACAAACAACTTGGGTGGTTATAAATTATGAAGTTGAATAGCATAATAAAATAATATAAGCATGACCTTTACCAAGATCGATGTTGGTTTAAATTTTCTTAGACTTTAGTTGCTTCTCAACCTGTCAATAATAGAAGTTACCATATTTGTTTATGTTGGACAATATAGTTGGTGATTGATCAAGATAACCTGTACTTAGTATAGGGTAGAATTATGATCATTGTAGAAATATCTGCCATAATAGCCACTATAGACATTAACTTGATGTAAAAGAGACATTATGGTAATAATAAAATTATAATGGAATAACTATGCTCAAATCTTTAATCATTGGAACGAAATTGATTGACTTAGATTTAGGAAGCAAGGGAAAACAATATTCCATCTAAAATGATGCAGTTATTTATTTTACAATAATCAAGGAGTTTTACAGGCAGTAAGTTTCCCTACAGAATATAAATAACGATTAGTTTGGTACTTTAGTAAAGACTACGATATTGTATGTGATTACAATAGTACATGTAGTACAACGTTGATGAGGAAGTGGATAACCTGTTAGTGAGCAACTGGTTTGTACATATAAGTAACAAGTTGATACTTACCATAACTAGAAGGTTAAAAATGAAATCGAATTGCATATTCTAATGAAAATATTTACTATCAGCATTGATAAAAGCTCTTCCATGAATAAAAACAATTAGTACGAATAAGTATAACATTTGCAAGTTAAGAATATTAAAATAGAAATGAATATGCAACAAATATGACGAGCTTAGAGTTCATAGTAAGTATATTTGGTGACGCTAAGCTTGATAAAGAAAGAAATTCGTTTATCTAAACTCTGCTTACAAGAAAAACTAGAAAAGATAAACTACTTTACCTCATTGAAGTTGCTTGAAAATTATCAGCTTATTTTACTAGCATATTATTTTGCAAACNTCTACTTATTCGATCGTACCTGTGAACCTGTAAGAACCAACAATCTGTCTGCATTAGCATAAATGCTAAGTAAACTTAGGATTCAAAGTTAGATTCCACCTACTTGCCATAAAGTAGACTCATTAGTAAACTGAAAGAAAACAGTATGCAAGTAAATCTTATTTATGTTACAAAAAAGAAGATGCTTTAGTTAACGTAATTTAAAAATGTGTAATACTAATCGTTGGACTGTTTCATTTTCCGCTAACCATTAGCTGTTAGTAAACCGCATAATCAACATTTTATGTTATCTCAAAAGATTTAAATTTTTGTGAAAATTTGGGGTTTTGACAGGTATGCTGATCATAAATTCTTCAAGAGCTACGTAGGTACTTGCAAAAATCACTACAAAAAAACCATCAATACACAAACATTTCTTAGTTCAAACTTCTCCATCTCAACACGAGCATTTTTTCTGAGTCCATCAAACCTGGAGAGACTTCTCTGGACATAATCCAAAGGGAGCATTGCTAAGATTCTAGAAATTATGTGGAAACTCAACTGCTTCTGGTGCAAGCATGGAGGTTTGTGAGATTTGCTGTTGGCTTTAACATAGTCTTTGATACCATGTTAAATTTATTGAACCATAGATATACAATCCAGAATGAGAGCTATCTAAAAATAAGGATGCAGTGGAGTTGGAAAATCAATGTAAACTAAACAACATATTCATGACAACGATTTCACATAAATTAGATAGGTATTGCACATATTATCATTACATCAATGTTAGCTAACATTTTACTAATACAATAGTCATACAATAAGGATAATTTGAATACTATGGATAACATTTGAATTCACCAACTCAAACTGGTTGGTTAGCTAACTCAGTGCGGAAATAATCACAATTGTAGCTCACTGGTTTAACTCCGGATAAGTAATTCAATTCACAATTGGTTAACTAATGAGGTAGGTGGACAAAACGAGCCACACTCCCTTAAATCATGGAAAATGGCGCTAGGATGAATGGCAGTGAACTAACTGGTGGTTATCGGAGCAAAATTGATCATGTCTGAATACCTACCACATACAACTAAAGGTGACTATTGGTGGCGCTCCAAGAGGGTTCCTATAATGTAGGGATTGACACCAGTGGCACCAAAACTCAAAAGTGTAGATGACACTTTGGCATGTCCCCACTTACTCTAGTAAAGTGAAAAAGACCTCCTAATCTAGAAAAATGAACAAATAGACTATGTGGGTAAAGGGATGATTAATTAATCCTAACAATGCCAAGGTCCTTTGTGCCACTTAAATACCTCAAAAGTCTCTTACTTGCTTGCCAACAAGAGTCTTTTGGTGACTCCACAAATATTGAGATCAGAATTACTCCATACATGATATCTGGTCTTGTCGTAATTAAATACATAAGGTTACCAACCAGCCTTTTAAACAACGTAGGATCTATAGTTGATCCATCATCATCCTTTCTTAATTTTAATTATGTTATTACTGGTGTTGGGGCTATGTCACAATTAGACATATTGAATATTTTTAAAACTGCATTTGCATACTTGGATTGTGATATAAATATACCACTTTCATATTGATGGAGTTAAATTCCCAGAAAAACTTCATAAATCCGATCAGTTATTTCAAATTCACTTTCCACAACTGTTCTAAAATCCTTTATGCCAAAATAACCAGTAAATATTAAATCATCTACATACATGCATACAATTAACACGTTACCTTGCTCATTAACTTTGGTGTACAACATCAGTTCACTTTCACTCCTGTGAAATCCATTTTGAGTGAGGTAGGAATCAATGCGTATGTACCAAGATCTAGGAGCTTGCTTCAAATGATAGAGTGCCTTTTCAGCCTATATAATTTGTGCTCTTGTCTTGGAACTTCATAACATTGTGGATGCTCCACATACACCTCCTCCTCTAGTTATCCATTCAAAGATGTCGATTTAACATCCATTTGTTTTGTGCAACAATGGCCAAAACTATTTTGACTATGTCCATGCGTGCGGCAGGTGCAAACATTTCATTGAAGTATATTCCGGGTTGCTATGTGAACCATCTTATGACCATTCTTTCCTTGTGCTTTTGAAAAATCCCATCATCATTTCACTTGGTCTTGTAAATCCATTTTACACTAATTAAATCCTTATCTTTTGGTATGTCTACAAGCTCTAATATTTGGTTCTTCTCAATGCATTCTATTTCTTCATCCATGGATTGTGCCCATACTTCTTCTTCGGTAACTTCTTCAAATGTTAGAGGTCATCTATTTGAGAAAATAATGCAAAAACATAGAATGAATTTGGTGTACCAACTTCATATATCTCACGCAGAATTATTCTCTTTATCAGATCTGTCAATGTTGACCTTATCGAACTGCTTGATGGAGTTTGCTGACCTCTTGGTGTGCTTGTCGGCATAGCTTGAGCTGCGGCTTATGTCGAAGTTCATTGTGCTGAAAAATCGCGGTGTCTTGTTAGTCGAGAGTGCTACAACACTTGGCTAACATGTGGTGTTTGAATCACTTCCTCCGTCATGTCATCATGCTCGACAATCGACACAATCTTGACATTCTTCTTGATGATTCCATCCCATGATTCATTCTCAACAGATTCAACATCAAGGCTGATGATTACTTTTCTTGCGACAGGGTCATACAACTTATATGCTTTTGTGTCTTCAGAGTAACCAACAACAATGCATTTCTGTCCCTTATTGTCTAATTTCCTTCTTAGTTCATCTGGAATATGAGCATATGTGACAACATTTTTTTTAGATGAGAAACATTGTGATTTATACCATTCCATGCTTCTTGAGGGACTTTGTTCTTCACACTCTTTGTCAGACATCGGTTCATAATATATACAACAGTTGCAACAACCTCAACCCAATATCCATTTGACAAATGGTTTGCTTCCATCATGCTGCACGCCATCTCCATAATGGTTATGTTCTTTCTCCCAGTGGCACCATTCTATTGAGGTGTATACCACGCAATGAATTGCTTGTTTATTCCATGGGTATTTCAAAAAATTAGGAAGTCATTCGAGACATTTTCTCGCCTCTGTTCGTCCTTAAGATTTTGATTTTACACTTTGCTTCTCCATCAGTGCCTTGAACCGTTGAAAACATCCAAATGCATCAGATTTATGTTTTAGAAAATATACCCATGTTTTCTTGTGAATCACCAATAAAAGAAAGAAAATAATTGCATCCTCCTATGGATGGTGTCTACATTGGGTCACAAATATCAAAGTGCAACATTTCAAGTTGTGTTCCCTGCTCTGTATGACCTTCCGACTGGAAAAGTCTCTTTATGATGCTTTCCAAAAGTGCATACTTCACAAACTCTCTCTGGTTTGTTGATCGATGGGAATCCTTTCACCACATTCTTCGTGTGCAGTAGGTTCATCCCACAAAATCCAGATGTCCAAATATGAAATACCACAACCATGACTCATCCTGAACCTATGATTGAAATGGGACTTTAATTTTAGTGCTATCATTTTCTTCCTTGTCGCAGTGCTTGTCTACTTCTTTGCTTTCTGTCTTGAATGCAACTCCTGAATTTTCCTTTTCTTTCATGTCTAGCATTATCCTTAAAGGAAACAAGTGATTGCTTGTTATTGGTACTTTTTCTATTCGCACGTTGCTTGGACGTAATTCTTTAATCACACAATGATTATCTTCCATGTAGAATCTATAACCTTTTTGTATCATTTGTCCAACACTCATCAAATTGTGTTTCATACCTTTGACATAATAAACATCAGGCATAGTATTTTGCTCCCCCTGTTTGGTTAAAATTCCAATAGTACTTTTCTCAAAACAATGGCTTGGATATTATTTCCAAATGTGACATTAGTTTGAACTAATTTATCTAGACTGGAAAACAAATTTAAATTACCAGTCATGTGATTGCTACAGCCTGAATCTAAATACCACATGTCACATGGAATTTCTTGGATAACATTGCATTCAATTGGGGATGCACATGCCAAGAACATTGTGCTGGTCGAAGTGATGGTGTTGCTCGATTGGTTTTAACCTTGCTTTCCTTGGTCATACTGCATCTTCCTGCATTCATATGCAAAATGTCCAAATTTCTTGCAATAATGATATTGTAATTTGATTTATGAAACCTGTAACCTCTTGGATAAATAGGGTTCTGATTTTGTCCTCTAGTTGCAACATTTATAGGACTGCTGCTGGGTCCTCCTCTGCCTCTTCCACGACTTATGGATGACTATGATGCAAACTCACCTTCTAACGATGTATTTGATCTACTGATTCTATGTTCATTATTGATGAGTGAGGCATGTAACCCATCAATGGTAAACTAGGACATGTCTTTGTTTTCTTCAAAGGTCACTACCAAGAATTTAAATTTTGGGGGAATAATTCTAAGAATTTTTTCAACAACCCTTATGTCTTCTATATTTTCTCCATGAGATTTCAGTTGATTTATCATACCAATGACTCTAGTGTAAAATAATTTTACTGACTTTGTATCTTTCATTTCTAGAGATGCAAAATCTCTTCTAAGAATCTGCAATTTAGAAGTCTTTGCGTTGTCCAAGCCTTTATAAACGGTTTCCAATGTATCCCATGCCTATTTGCTGCTGCTAGTCTTGGGAGTATTCTTTCATGCATGGCTTGATGTATGTAGAACATAGCTTTTCGATGTTTCTTCCTTTGCTCTCTCAGGCATCCTTCTTGGCTTGTGTGAGATTATTATATGCCTCCTGATTTGTTGGTTATGTATTGCCATTTTGGACTATCTCCCATACATATTGATCTTTGAATAAATCCTTCATTTTTAGAGACCAATATTCATATTTATTTCCCGAGAAAATTGGAGTTTGTAAACTTGACATTTCTGTACTAGAAGTGGAAGCCATTTTTTTAATTTTTTATTTTCCTTGGACAATTACTTTTCCCCTTTTTAAGACAAGGTTTCTTTCTTAAACGAGCTCTAATACCAAATCTTGGGACTAAGGAGGAGAGAGCTACAACATTCAACTTGAGTTACTGTGTAGTAAGAAATTTTCTTTTCTTTTCTTTTGGAGTTGCGACACACGACCTTTGGGAAACACCACCTTTTTCTTTGAGGGGTTGAATTTGACCGAAATACCTGGAATGTGATTTTACATTGATAAATTTTTATTGTGATAGACAAGTCTTCACACTTGATTGCAACATGTGTCAACTTTCACTTACATCGACACACCTTTTATGGACTTTTAACCCGACACACTTTTAGCTGCGTACCACATTTAACCAAACTTTATAAAAGGAGATTTTTTTTCTCTTAACTTATAAGTTTTTGACCACTCCATAACTTGGGATAAACCTTGACACAACTTTGGCGACAAGCTCACAATATCATATAACTAAAATATCTCTGAGGTTAAAAACTTAAAATATTATAGGGTGAAATATTTGTGGATTATTTTGTCTTTTGCAAACGGTAAATGTAAACAACATCCACACAAGTAATTTGGAGAAGATGTGTGGCATAAATAAGACATGCATTCAACCATAAAAATATAGGTTTATATATTATCACACCATAACAAGAGAACTATGATTGGATTTACATACTTGGAAATTTACTTGGATGTTTCACCTTTTAGAGAGGTTGGGCTCTCAACACATTCCAAAACACAAGCTTGAGCTCTCAAACTCTTCTCAGAGTTTTTCTTCATCTCCTTTCCCTCTTAGTTTGTTCATCTCCGAGAGACTCTTCTCCTTTGTGTTTCCTTTTTTTTCTTCCATTCTTCTTCTTCTACATATACAAAGACTAAATTTTTGCTTCTCTTGGAAGCTATTGAAATAGGAAATATTAGCGCACAGTGAATATGTCGTTTCAACAAACTCCGACAATGGTGGATTTGGAACCATTGGTTTTCTAAAAATGAAATCAACAGTAATCACGACATTTCACCATTATTCGCAAACAATCGACTAACATTAAAGACTGTAATTAATTTCTATCTAAAAACTCGACTTCAAAAATACAATTCGGCTTCTTAAATATAGTGAGACGTGAACTCCACAACCTGACTTATTGATTGACAAAAAATGTACTTCTATGGACTCTGACTAAGTCGACCGAAATGTGATACATATCTCGTTGTAATTAATAATTCCAACAAAATTTATATCTCAATAAATTTAATAAGAAGCTTGATAAAATCTTAAATTAAATTAAAATGATATTTAAGAAGACACAAAATACATATACTTTATCAACTTATTTTATGGTAATGCTAATTCTAAAATATAATAAATCTTAAATTAAAATAGATTTTGAAAACAAATAATTTATTATTTTAGTTTACGAGTTTAATAAGAAATTGTATATTTGCATAATTCTTAAAGCCTGAGATGTGTTAAATTACTGCTCAACGTTTCGATCCTCTTCCTGAGTCTTGAGAAGCTCAAAGGGTTATGTGAAATGATTGCTTCATAAATATTGATCCTAATTCTATTTAGACAACCATCTCGGATTAAGGATTAAATTATGATTTTACAGAATTTTTTTTATTAGAGTTTCTTTTGTTTCACATGAAATTTTCCTCTTACGAAGAAGGAAGAAGGTTGAATTTTTCCTCTTACGAAGAAGGAAGAACATGTTTAATTTCGCTTAACTTGGGGCCATCTTCTTTATTGGGGTTTTCAGGGTTTAGGAAAATTTTGATTTTTTTCTTTCAATTTTGTCTTTATAAAGTGGTCAATGTGAACAATGAACTTTTTTCAAGACAAATTTGGTAACTTGTGCTGTGAGAATGCTCCATTAAATAAAGTCAATTTCTCATGTCTATCAAGACTGTATTCTTTCAACTTAACATAAATTGACCTACCCATTTCCCCTAAATACACCTTCCCACTAGAGCAAGGGATGGAATAAACACCTTTACATGCCTCTCTTAATAGAATCTTTAATAATATCAATAAACTTTTTTATAATGTTGAAAGAACTAAAAGTGATCTTATTGACCTTTCTTTTTAGATATTGGCAATAAGTAAACTTTTTCATTACTATTATCCTCTTTTTCTTTATTATTTGAACTTTTAACTTTGCCCACTTTTAAAAAAGAAATTCATAATGTTATGATTTTTTTCTTTGATTTTTCATTTTTTTACTTAAAAACTTATTACTACAAAATTCATAACGTTAAGAATTTCTCTCCTAATAATTTTGGCTTTTTCTCTTTTTAACATTGACACTCAAAAGCTCTGGTTGGGATAGGAATTTCTCTCTTAAAATTTTTGGCTTTTTCCCTTTTAAACATTGACACTCAAAACTCTGGTGGGTAGGAATTTTCTCTTAATAATTTTGGCTTTTTCCCTGTTATCAAAATCTCTGGTTGGAGTTGGTTCTAGATCATATCGATTATCACGTTTATATTTTTTTCCTTTGAAAATAATGTTTAAAAAGCACCCACCTAAGCGCACAAAAATATAAGCTGAATAATCTATTATCACGTTTAATTTATTTTCTTAAAATTAATGTTTGAAAAACACTCCCACCTAAGCGCACAAACACACAAGCTGAATATTATAATAGATGCAATCTTCTACCTTTATGATCTATATTCACATTTAAGAAGATTTAATATTTTTTTCCTTAAAATTAATGTTTAAAAATAAGCGCACAAACAAACAAGCTGAATATCATAATTGATGAATTATTCTAACTTTTGTATCAACGGTTTCGGCTTCAATGTTAATAAGCAATATACAAAATATATTTAAAATTTTATAATCTTTTAGTAAGATTGATTAAACCCCAAAGCATTAAATATATTTAATATAAAACGAAGTTGAAATCAACTTTCGGTGTATGATTTAAGATTTATAAATATTTAATTATAATTATAGACTTACAAGTCACCCGTCTATGATTTCGTATGTCACAAGGGAGCCTTTCTTTTTTTGTCACAAATGATTGGTGCATTTTGATGTTGTTTGAATTGCAAGATGGTGAGCAATATTTGACATGTAATAGAGTAATAAATGCTGCGGGCAGCATGCGAAGATGTTGGATTTCAACTTGTTTGCAGTAGCATTTATTACTCTGCTGCATGTAAAATAATTTTTGCCATAAAAGATGTAATAGCTCCAAGGATTAGCTTAATCATAGACTTACAAGTCATCGGTCTATGATTTCGTATGTCACATGTGGATCCTTTTGTGTCATAAATGATTGGTGCATTTTTGATGTTGTTTGAATTGCAAGTAAAAGATATAAAAGCTCCAAGGATTAGCTTAATCATAGACTTACAAGTCATGGGTCTATGATTTCGTATGTCACATGTGAAGCTTTTGGGTCATAAATGGTTGGTGCACTTTGATGTTGTTTGAATTGCAATTAAAAGATATAATAGCTCCAAGGTTTAGCTTAATTTTGATTGGTGCATTTTGCTGTTGTTTGAATTGCAAGTAAAAGGTATAATAGGTCCAAGGATTAGTTTAATTGATAAGACATGTGCATACTTTACAGGTTCAAGGGAGGCGAGAAATTTGACTTTTTAAATTCTTTGAGGTCAGGTTTTTGTTAAAAAAGAAAAGGCACAATAATAGAGAAAAAGTTAAGATGAAGATAAAGTCAAAAGAAAAGGAGCGAGAAAAAGTTAAGATGAAGATCATGACCATAGTAAATGTCTGTGACCTAACGGTCACCTTTCTAGATGGTTCCACCTTCAACTCTGATTCAATCCCTCTATAAAAAAAAGGAGAGGGGAAAGAGTGTTGGTAATGAAAGTTGAGAAGTCTTTAAACATTGAAGAATTCCATGGACTCAGAAGAAATAGAAAACGTGAATGGAGGAATCGAGGATTCCATGGATTCAGCAGAGGTGGAGAACGTTAATGGAGGAATACTGAAGGTGTACAGAGATGGCACAATTTTTCGTCTGGAGATTCCCCAAATGTTCGTTAAAGCTTCTCTGCAAGGAGAAGTCGCATGTAAAGATGTTGTGTTGAATGAGAATCTGGGGTTGTGGGTTCGACTCTACTTGCCCTCTTCCCACCTCCAACAACAAACAGAAAATCGCCGCTGCCTCCCGCTAATCGTCTATTTCCACGGCGGTGGTTTCTGCGTCGCCTCTCCTGCCCTGCCGGATTTTCACAATTTCACTCTCAAGTTATCGGCGTCGGTGGGCGCAATCGTTGTCTCCGTGGCTTACAGATTGGCTCCGGAGCACCGCCTCCCCGCCGCCTACGACGACTGTATCACCGCACTCCAGTGGCTGAGCTCCCATGCTGTAGACGGAGGAGAGATAGAACACGACCCCTGGCTCGAATCTCACGCAGACTTTTCGAAGGTCTATCTACTGGGAGACAGCGCGGGTGCCAACATCGCACATCACGCGGTCTTGCGGTGTGGCGGTGCTGAAGCGTGGAGGCCCCTGAGAATAAGAGGTGCCATTTTCTTGGAGCCTTACTTTGGCGGTGAGCTACGCACACGATCGGAGGTCGAGTGCCCAGCCGACTTGTTTCTGAGTCTGCAGCTGAGCGACGCGTATTGGCGGCTCTCACTTCCAGTGGGTACTGACAGAGATCATCCATTCAGCAATCCTTGGAGCCCCGGGGCTCCCAAGCTGGAAGAGGTGCCGTTGCCCCCTTTGCTGGTGGCCATCGGAGGCAGGGATATCCTCAGAGATCGCGGCCATGATTACTGTGAGTCGTTGAAGCAATGCGGTAAGAGCGTGGAAGTTGTAGTGTTTGAGGAAGAAGAGCATGCCTTCTACGCTCTCAAACCCCACTGTCATTCTTCTGAACTCCTCATGGAACATATCTCCCGTTTCATCTCCTCTTCTCCTTGAGAATCTGTGATTCATATGAACGACGTTGATGGATAGATTGCGACTAAAAAATTCCACTAATAATAAGACTTATCTACTCGAAATGCTTAAGGTATGTATTTTCTTTTTGGAGGTTACCTGTTAAGAGTAATACTTATCTAATCGAAATGCTTACCGTATGTATTTTCGAAAAACTTTTCGAGTTGTTTAACTGACTACGATCTTATCTCTATTTTAAGCTGGTTTTTATCTGTTTTTGGTTATGAATCATCATTTAATTTTCGAAATCTGTAAAACATTGCTTGATTTTACAGAATGAATGTGGATGTTTAGGGTTTTTATGTTGGAGATTTCATTTCTACATTTAAAATGGCTCAACAAAAATTACAAAATTTTGACAAAAAATACAATAAAAATTACAAGAAAATCACCTCAAGTCAAAATCCTCACCTAGATAGATAGCCCCTTTTCTTTTTGGAGGTTACCTCAACAAAAATTACAAGACTTTGTGAGTTAAATTCACTGAACTCCACTTGAAAATCAACAAAAAAAAATCAAAATCATAGCCTAGTTAGACCTCTCCTTTTCATTTTGAAGGTTACATGTTAATAATAATACTTATCTACTCCACTTGAGCTTAAATTATTTTAATGATGTGACATGTTTGACAACCTTTTAAAGTTTGTTATCAGTAGAATTGGATTCAATTTCCAAGCTTAAAATAGTCCAACAAAAACAAAAATTACAGATTTTGTACATTAAATTCATGAGATTCTGACAAAATCTAAAAGTAAAAAAGTGGCCCACTTCTACAGCTCCCTTGACAAAAGTGTAAAAGCTATGCATTGAACTGTAGAGCATTTAATGTGGCTGCAGCAGGCTTGATGACCGTTGGATCTCGAACCGCTCAAGATCCAAGTGTCATCAAGCTTACTGCAATGGCATTAAATGGTTTGCAGCTCAATGGATAGCTCTTGCCTACAAATAGTTGTTATGAATCATTTTGTCAATAAAATACAATTTATATTTTTATCTTCACATCAAATAAATCAAAAACAGCTGTGAAAACGGATCTGACACAGAAATGACGGGTGATTTCTTTTTCAAATTCCTACCCTGGCGACAGCGGCACTTCGCCACTGTTTGAAATTCAAGTAACGGGCTCCATCGTCGTGGAAAGTTTAGAAGCAAACAAATACGTCGTGTCTTTTTTGTGGGGCCATCCAAAATTGGTAGAGGAAATATGATCATGCACGCCATTTGAAAGTTGTTATGCACGGCTTTATAAAAGATAAGTAGTGGCCATTTAAGCTGAGAAGTCTGTCCAATAGACGATTCCATGGATCCAGAAGAGATGCAGACCGTGAGTGGAGAACTTCTGAGATATGGCACAATTTTTTATGTGGAAGATCCCCAAATGTTAGTCAAGGCTTCCCTGGAAGAGCAAGGTGAGGTTGCGAGCAAAGATGTCGTGTTGAACGAGAAGCTAGGGTTGTGGGTTCGAATCTACATGCCCGCAAACCACCTCAAACAACAAACAGAAAAGGATCGCCTTCCGCTAATCGTCTATTTCCATGGTGGCGGCTTCTGCTTCGGCTCTCCTGCTGTGCCGGACTTGCACAATTTTACTGTTAAGTTGACGGCGTCTGTGGGCGCAATCGTAGTCTCCGTGGCTTACAGATTGGCTCCGGAGCACCGGCTCCCCGTTGCCTACGATGACTGCATCACGGCACTCCAGTGGGTGAGCTCCCACGCGATAGACGGGGGAGACTTTGAACACGATCCGTTGCTCGATTGCTACGCAGATTTTTCTGAGGTCTATCTGTTGGGAGACAGCGCGGGTGCCAACATCGCACATCACACGGTCTTGCGGTGTGGCGGTGTTGAAGCTTGGAGTCCCATGAGAGTAAAAGGGGTCGTTTTCGTGCAGCCTTACTTCGGGGGCGAGCAACGCACACGATCGGAGAGCGAGTGCCCGCCCGACGCGATTCTCTCTCTCCAGCTGAGCGACTTGGGTTGGCGGCTCTCGCTCCCGGTGGGTAGTGATAGAGATCATCCATTCAGCAACCCTTGGAGCCCCGGAGCGCCGAAGCTGGAAGAGGTGCCGTTGCCCGCCTTGCTGGTGGCCATCGGGGGCAGAGATATGCTCAGAGATCGTGGCCACGATTACTGTGAGTCGTTGAAGCAGTGCGGTAAGAGCGTGGAGGTTGTGGTGTTTGAGGAAGAAGAGCATGCTTTCTATGCTCTCAAACCCCATTGTCATTCGACTCAACGTCTGATGGAACAGATCTCCAGTTTCATCTCCTCTAAGAAAGAGCCTGTGGAAGTTGTTTTATAGATAGACAATACAGAATCTTTCTGGACTAATTCAAGTGGTTAAATATTTATTATATGGATTACTTTTTATGTAAATATTTGTTAATTATATTGGTGGTTAACTTGGTTAATTTTGTTCTATCGATTTTAAAGGAACAAATTGAAACTAATTTTGTTTTATTTGACTTTAAAGCAAATAATTATTTGATTTGAGGTAAAATTTTATTTTTATGTTTAAAAGGTTTGGAAATAAGTTTTTCGAGTTCACACAAGTTAAAAGATTAGAGAAGTTAGTATTGTAACAAAGGTTTTGAAAGTGCTATTTAATGTGGGTGTATGCACTCCGCACTGTAATAAAAAGTGACTTTCATCCTCAAAGCTAATCTTTTTCAAGGCCGTGTTTCACTACTAAGCTCATCAGAGTTCACTTTATTTTGGCTATATTAGTTTTATTCTTTGAGCTAGTTAAAGTGAAATATACTTTTGATCTTTTAAGGTTGATAACCTCCTTATAGTATCTTAATTTTCCTTTAACTTCTAAATCTTTCTCGTCCCACATTTTCTTTATTTTACGCAAGGAATTCTTTAACCACTCCTTAAGTCTATATTCTATACTTAATGAACTAAATTATATATTAAATGTAATTCAAAATCTTATTTACACTTTTTAAAATGATAATTTTTTATATTATAATATAAAACAACAACATTATTAAGAATAATATATTATTAATTATAAAATATTTATTAAATTCACAATTGAAGATGATACTTTAAAGGGTTAGTTCCCATCTCTATGTAAAGGGAACTCACATGTAAAATTGTTTTTTAATTTAAAATTATATATATATATTTTTCCGAAAGAAAAAAAGTTGATTTTTATTAATCATGCAACTACATACAATAGTGTATGCCATATGTTCCTGCTATAAGCATCTTTACATACTTGTATTACAGCTTTAAAAAAAATGTTTCACATTGTTTCTAATAAGCTTTCTCCTCCCTCCCCGGATTTGTAGAATCCAACACTTTTGATTGCTAGCCTAATTTTTCTGCTAACTTAAAAAAGTTTGTGTAGGGCAGCTTTAGTGAATATGTTGTTCCATTCTCTGAGCCGTTTTAAGGTCGACTCCCTTTTGTGACTATTGTGTGATTCTCAGCAAAACTTTTTCAAAAAACTGTTTAGTTCGACAAGAGAAAGAAAGGCCTATGTGGGTATGCCGTGGCCTCCGAGTCCTTTATTTCCAAAATTTTCCAATGACCCCATTGCAGATTTAGTCCCGCCTTGGAGAGTTTATCCGCTTCCTCATTTCGCTCCCTGTAAACATGCTTAAAGGAGATTGATTCAAAGAAGGATAGTGATCTGCATGTCTCTTCATATAAAACATCTAAATAATCATTTCTGCATTTCTGAGTCTTGTTAAGCCAATTTATTACCACCATTGAATCACCAAAAACTCGTAGATTTCTATAGTTTCTCTCAATTGCGAAACATAAGAGTAGTTTCAAAGTCCTAAGTTCGGCATAGTTGTTGGTTCCTGCTCGCAACCCCAAGGAGATTTTGAAATAATGGTTTTGGTTGAGGAATAAGCATGCTCCTGCCCCACATGTCAAGTTTTGGGAGGCTCCATCGAAAAAAGCCCAAGGGTTGTTTTTGTTTATTTGCTCTGGAATAATGATTCTCGGAGGAGGTGTGTTCCTTTCTTGTGGAAAGTATGAGATTATATCCAAACCTTTTCTTGCAACCTCTTCTGGAGAGCTGGCTTTTTCAAGAAATATGTCCCTATTTCGAGCCAACCAAATGCCCCAAATGTGGATAAGTGGGAGGGATTTGAGCTGAGATGTTTGGGGTGAGGACGACCAAGCCTTCCATGCTTCTTCCACTGTATTGCCTTGCCAGGAGAAAATTGAAGAAGTAAAAGACTTAGAGTGCCTCCAGACCTGTTTGGAAAAGACACAGTGAAGGAATAGATGATTAGCATTTTCCTCATCGTCCTTGCATAGGCTGCACCATCCAGGACCTGCTATCTGCCTTTTCTGTAGGTGCTCCCATGTTGGGATTTTGTTTGCAAAGACAGACCAAGAGAAATGTTTTTCTTTTAGCAGGCATTTGTGCTTCCAAATCCCCTTTTGCCACCATTTTTGATTTTCATGGAAGAATTGTGAGCAGAGTTGTTGATATCCAATCTTTGGGGTGTATTTTCCAAGTTGTGTTTTCTCCCAAATCAGCTCGTCTTCTTTGTGTGTAATCCCTATATATATAAATTATAAAATTATATTTAATTTAATTGAATTGAATTCTTACAAATTATTGAAAACTTATATTTTTAAAAATTAAAAAATGTAAAAAAGTAAGATTAATATTATATTAATTTTTGTTACAAATTTTGAACAAAACTTACAAGATTAAGCTTGTAATTTTATAATTTTTTCAAGATTAATCTTATAATTTTTTATTCATTTTTAAGAAGTGTCGAATAAAAAAGATGAGACTAATTTGATTTTACAATCTATAAATTCATTTTTTTTTTCATCAATATAATGTTCTAATGCTCCAAGTCATTGACCTTTCTATTGGATTAAAACAATTTTTTAACATTCTTTGTCTCCTCTTGCTATTGCACTAAATGATGGTTTTCATTGACAACGTCCTCATTTTGAGCTATTTCCATATATCAATGTTTATTAATTCACAGTTATAGTATAGTAAGAAATCATGGTTTTCATTCACAACGTCCTCATTTTGAACTATTTCTATATATCAATGTTTATTAATTGACATTTATAGTATTTAGATATTTTGTTTAAAATGTATCATCAACACTACTTGTTTCACAATTCCTACTAGACTTTAACATTCTCACTTCAATGTATAACATTCATATACATATAATTTCTTCCCTCCTACATTGTTGTAAATGATATTTTTTCCTTTCTTCACATCACCTTTAACGAATCGATCACATCGCTTACACAATATTGGATACTGACTATTCTTTATCACCAAAATCATAACCTTCAAGGTTATCTTTTACAATATATCTTTTATTTTCTTTTCTGTTGATAACAACATAAAAGAATTTAAGACAACCATAGAATCAAATTTCATGACCTTCAAAGTCATTTTTTTAAAAGTTTATTTTTGTATATGAAGAAACAACAACATAAAATAATTTTGGGCAATCACAAAACCAATATTTCAAAGATAATTAAAAGAAATGTTGAAAGCCACTTTAATTTGATTGTCTACTTTTTTTCCCAAGAAAGACATCATTGTATTTCATATTTCAAAAAAAAAATCAAAATACATATGTACTTGGTTTTTTGACTCTAGATAAGCAAGGTATAGTCTTCATCTTAGACTTGTGATCTACACATTTTTCCAAAGAATAGATGGATTTAATAACCAACCATTTTACTTCCTCTTCCATATCTTTAAACGAAATTGTCAAAAACTAAACCATACACTAGCAAAAAAACTAAACCATACACTCGCAAAAAACTCAGATTTGGTCTTTAACGAAAATACTTTTGGATAAAATTTAAAGGAATGTTGTCCCTAGATTCTTATTCAAACAAGAGGTTCTTATTCCAACAAGCGGTCTTCCGGAAGGGAAAGAGCCTCTTTTGAGAGTGATATTCTTTCCCATTGAATTCCAGGTATAGATGCGTGCAAATGTGACTTATTCCAAGTTTTTTTTTTCACCAAACAAATATCCATTATTGGCCCAATGCCATTATATTTGTAATTTGAGACTTTTCGTTTTCTAAATCCATCAATAATCTTGAATCCCTTTCTGCCATTCTTTTCCACAACAACTTTTAAGAGAATGAAAATGCCATAGAACTCTACTCTATAGTTGTTTCGGAACCCAATTCTTAGCTCTAAAGTAAAAAAAATTCTCATTAGTTATAAAAAGGATAACACTTACACTACATATACCCAGGTGACCTGGGTTAGCACCCAAATAAAATCCCCATGGCTTTGTATAATGAATATATGGAATTTTTAATATCCTTTTGACATTTTTGTTTTGGGGGCTTCTATCCTTTTTCATATGAGAGTTTAATTTGACAAGTTAAGTGGCCAAAGAATTCCTCCTTTCCTTGAAAAATACTCTTATGCCATACTCTTCATAACACAAGTAAGGTAATGTTTCATGACATGTTACCAAGCTATTTGATAACCAAGACTTAAGACAATCCATCAAGATTGGTTTATCCGACATAATTTTAAGGTTTAAACTTTGTAATATCTTCTTCTAAACTTCTTTAGTAAAAAGAACAATTTACCAATAAATGATCTACTATCTCATTGTCTTCTTTGCACATAATACATCTTCTCATTCTATTCTCATTTCTTTTCTAATCATTATCCAAAATAAGTCAAAGAAATATTCTTGTTTTGAGTGGATTTTTTAGTTTCCAAACCACTCTCCACCACCATTTTATTTCTTCTCCTAATTTTTTTCTTCCATTTTTACATAAATCCTAGTTTAGTTATAAGCAACCTATTGATTTATTTATTGTCCATTTTAACTCATCATCATTCTCCTTAAGCTTTTATTTTTCAGAAAGAAAAAAGCTGGTCCTTGTTATTCAATTAAGAATCAAAGGGCATCTATTGTGCCATCCCTGTCCAAGGGTTACAAATCCAGCAGAGTCATAGAGAGAGTATGTTCTGCTATATACCTGAAAAGATTCACAACTCATAAGAGCTGCCAAAGGGGAGATCAAGGAGCAATTCCACAAGTACACGTTCCAGACAGAGAAACAAGGAGAATGCTGTCCCACTTAGCCATAACATCCGTGAACACAAGAGCACAAGAGCTGCTATCTAAAGGTACCTGCTCCAAAGTCTATCAAAAATGTGCATAAAAGTAAAAGGAGACAAGCTCCTGCACCGAGTTCAAAAGAGATGGAAAGTATCATGAGAGGCCAAAATGCCTTCTATAAATTTAGAGTAACCACAACATCCCAGAGCCAAAGACAGGGCAGATTTAGAAAGACTGTCTGCGATTTGATTGTGTTCACAGTAGGTATGGCTGAAGGACAGATGAAGAAAACTAGCGCAAAGTTTTCTTGTATCCCTACACCAATGATAGAGATCAGGTGGAGAAGGGCTGCATTACCCTTTGCCCAGTTAATGATGATTGAGGAGTCACCAAAAATGTTTAGAGTAGGAATACCCATCAACTGAGCAACATGCAGTAGAGCCCCAAGGGCTCACAACTCAACTTTAGTATTGGTGCAAGTACCAACTCCCATAGCAAACTCATATGAGTGTGACTCATTTAGGAATAAGCAGAAACCGACACCTCCAACGTTGTTTGTAGAAGCCCCATAAAAATAACCGCAAAAGTAAACAAGAACAGGACCAAAACCATAGGTTCTAAGCTTTTTGGTCTTTAAGCCGGATGGTCTATACATCATTCTCCTTAAGTTTATTGTCCATTTTAACTCATCATCATTCTCCTTAAGTCGTGTAGTGATTAGGGTGGGAAAAAAATTGTGTTTGAAGCTTTAGAATATTTCAAAGTTTGTGAAAGAAAAATGCAAAACAAATTGATGAGTTCTTGATTGGAGACATTGGGAATGGGAGTGTCCAATATTCATTGAATTGGACTTGCCCATCCTCATTTGAAACCTTCGAATATTTTAAAACTTGTGAAAGAAAAATGCAAAGACAAATTTATGATTTCTTGATTGGAGACATTGGGAATTGGAATTTACCCAATATTCATTGAATTCGGGTGGCCAATCCTTATTTGAAGCCTTCGAATATTTATTTCAAAGTTTGAGAAATGAAAATGCCAAGACAAATTGATGGGTGGGGAATATTTCAAAGTTTGTGAAAGCAAAAATACAAAGACAAATTTATGAGTTGGAGAATATTTCAAAGTTTGTAAAAGCAAAAATGACAAGTTTCATGGGTTTATTTGATGGGACATTTCAAGACTTATTTTTATTTTCACATAGAAAAATTGGATTAATGGTTCAAGTGGTCGAACCAAATATAACGCAATTTTAAATTTTTTGAGAAGGAAGTGATGGATGCCTAATGAAAAGTGGATCATTGGGGACATTGTCATGTCATGGTACAACCATACAATATTTTGAGCAACCAACAAATTGAATTCTAGGGATGTCATATTCTAGGGATGTCATATTAGTGCGATGTAGATTTTATAAATTTGTGACCACGAACATTCACATCATCATAAAGTTATGGACCCCTATAACAATTCAAATATATATATTTTTAATTGTTTGTCTTCTTTTATATTGATTATTTTAATGTAAACATTTATTAATATTTTCATGATTTGTCTTCTTCTGTATTGACTATTTTATCAGAATATATGCTAATTATATATACTGAACTATTTTCATGATTTGTCTCCCTATATATTATTATTTGATGATAATTTTTGTTCATTATGTATAATAAAACCTAATATTATGATGATATACAAATATGTTTGTATATTTTCTTATAAATAGATATAATTTATTTTTAATGATTTAATATTAATATAATTTATATTTATTTTGCTTTTAAAATTATATGTTAAATATAATTTAAAAGTTTATTTGCAACTTAAATTAAGATTATTTTTAATTGAAAATGATTAGTAAAAACGCAACAACATGGTTAATTACAAGATGTTAATAAATGAAAAGAGGCTTTAGAATAAAATTTAAGATGATAAATAACTGAAAAGAGATGATACGATATTTTAATGTTGGTCTAGTGGTTAGTTTGAGTGGTTGAGTATTGTGAAATGGGTCATTATAGAAATCATATAATGAACCTAGGCATGTAGAAACTATAGACCATTAATACCTAATAAATTGAAAGTCACAAATGGTTTTAACCCAACAATAATTTCATAAAGAAACCAACTCTCTAACAATATATTGCATCATACAACATCCCACTAGACTCTTACTTATTTGGGCTAGAGGGCTAAGAGGAATCTCCAGCAAAGACATAGAAATATGGGCATCATGGCATGAAAAATGGGTATCTTTGAAAGCTTGAACTGTGTGCTTTTCAATTAGCTATACCGGTTGTGTCATTTTTAAGCTCCTTGGTATTAAATTGTGTGTTCTGCAATTAACTATACCAACCATGTCACTTTTGCTTCCTTGGAGCACTTAGAACTACATTAAGTAGCCGACACATGGTTGTCCATCCAATTACCATTGTGACTAATGGATAGCAAAAACGGGTACGAAGTGTTGGTCTTGTGGGTGCTCTTGTAACTCATTTATGTAATGTGCAAATGTCGAGGAGTGGCATATTGAGGGGCAAGATAAGGTTGGATAACTGGGATTAGGGATTTCTAATAAACAATGGAGTGGCTATAAGCTTTGGACACAACTCATCAATTGGGGTTCGACCTGTCAACAATTCTAGTGCATTGTCAAATCCGTAGATGGAAGCTCCTCTAGTTGTCATGTCGATTGGCCAAGATGATTCTCACACAATATTTACATTATTAAGAGTTACATATTTCCATGACACCCAAATTGTTTAAATGAAACATTAATTCATAACAACAAAATGTCTTAGAACATCTATTCTAATGAAATGAATGAAACATTTAACTTCTGAGTAATACATGATGGGATCTACATGGTTTATGTGGTAATCAAAAAGCACTTAAAGCTTCATGAGTACATATATATAAACCATCTATAAATGTTGAACAATGAATTTTAAGTTCTTGTACTCAAGGATACAAATCTTACCACAGTTGGTAGGCCATGTTTTTAAACTAGCATAGATCCATCTTAACTCTGGATCTCAATGCATGATAAATACAGAGTTAAGATGGATATACGCATGACAAAACTATATTAAATGAATTCATAAAAGATGAATGCCATCACCATTATAAAAAAAAAACATGCCAATTGCAAATAGGTAAAAAACCATGTAAAATGCAAAGAAGTAAAGATAGATAAACTCTATAGTATTGCATAAAGTAATTAATAGGTTATAGTCAAACTTGCATTCTTGAAAGCTATATCAATTAGTAAGTTAGATAATATATGACATGTGGTTGAAAATAGGGAGCACACCATACTTGGATATACTTGGATATACTTGGATAGTGAGAATGTTACCTAGATCATAGGCGAATTATTAAAGTTTTGACTATTGTACAATCTCTGGATACCTTGAGGAAGATGTAGAAGTGGAGCTCCTTGTGAAAGGGTTGGATTGAGGCTTAGTATATGTGAAGGGATGTAACCTATGAAAGCATTATAGATTTCCTTTCTCGAAGCATAGTTTTAGAGATAATGGAATTAGTGAAATTTGAGATAAAGTATGAATAGTTCAAGAGAGAATGAGAATGGAGTTAGTGAAATGAGAATGGAGTTAGTGAAATTTGAATTTTGTTAATCATATGATTGAGACATTTTTCATTAACTTAAAGAAAACCTAAACTTAAAATTTGAGTAGGAAAAACATAACACTTAAAACATTAAAAAAAACAAGCCTTTCATTGCTTAAAATTATGGGATTCTTCATTTAAAAATTATAAAGTAATGAAATTCATTGGTTATCATATTAATTGAAAAAGTGCTAGACATATTCAACATGTATATGGTAAAACTAAACCATGGGAAAATAAATAGTGGCAAACTATGGCATGATGAAAAATACATTCAAGATAACTCCAAATCTTCAAGGGGAAAATAAATAGTTGCAAACTATGGCATGATGAAAAATCCATTCAAGATAACTCTAAATCTTCAATGGACATACACGGTACATTGAAGAAGAAACATGTAACACATTGTAATTAATGAAAACATAAATGACATACAACATATGATGGTTAAAGAATATATTAGGATGAGTGTTATCAGTCTACCATGACATAGTAAGGAGAGAGAAACAATAGTACCTAATTATGTGATAAATAATAATACATCATTGACGTGAGTTGCACATCCTAGTTGATTACAACATAAGAAAGTTTAGTTGCTTATAATATGAAAAACTTTTCTCCACAATGATCTAGGTAAAGAAGACGCTTTTATCACAACTAGTAAAATCTCATCTTAGATGTAGCCTAGTAAAGACGTGAATAATATCTAAAGTTGTGCTTTATGAACCCTTCACTTTAGGATGGTTTACAAAAAAATATGAATTTGTATGTTCAATTGAAATATGCATTGTCAAGTTTGTCATATTATACCCATGGACATAGTAAAATTTGAGTTCATTCAATTGGATTTGTGTCTTATAATTTGTGGTGATTTATTGAAGATCTAATCCATAGATGTTAAAAGAACCAATATTGATCAATTAAAGATGGCTCACCCATTGTGCTAGTTTCTTTTGTTGAATATCAAACACTAAAAAATGCTTCAGAACAATTTTCTTTTTCAGTTTTGTGACTAGAGAAAAATAAGATAATGCAAATGTTTAATTGTTTTACAGACATTGGAGCCGCGTCAAGTAAATATTTAGTTCAACCATGACAATTATAAGAGTGATAATGGATGAGGGATCTAATTCAAGACTATTCTAATTTGTTTTGATATTTGAGTGAAAAGTCTCCAACTTATATAATTAAGCACTCCATTGACTATAACAAGGAGTTGTTTCAACGGAGACGATATAATTCATGACCTCATTGTTGGATAATTGAGAGATAATGGGGAAAATCTAAGAGTTGTTAAGTAAAGGATATGCCCAACCCAACTTATTACCTTATGGATTTTCCATTGTTTTAGTTGTAAAGAAACATATATGCTGTGAATAATGACACAGATTATTGCAGAGTGGGTGCATGGGCCAAGAAAAAATAGAGAAACTAGAGAAAATTATTTTTTATAAAATATGTTTTGGAAAAAAAACAACTCGAGTCCTTCATTTTCCTTTCATTTTATATTAAAGATTAACCATTCAACCACCAGTCAAAACTGATTGAAGTCAAACATATATTATGAAATTTATTTTTATGTCAGGATCTCAACTGCTTACCAATGACTAACTACTCTTGCTAATGAAGGCATAACAACTCAATAAAGATCAATGTGGCTCCATTGAGTCCAAAGAACATATTAATTCACCCGGGGTTGAGATGAAAGCCTCCCCTCTTTCTCACACAAATGAGGGAACTTGGCATAAAAATATTATTTAGTGAACCACTTGTGTTGAGTTGGAATGTGGTTATGTTGTCTCACTAAATAATATAGCTTGGTTCCTTAAAGCAATGAATGTATGCAATGTCTTGTAGTGTACCTTAAGATAATGGATATTGGAATTATGGAATGTTGCAAATGGAATGAGATAATGGAGCTTCCTTATTTAGCTGAGGTAGTTCATAAAAATTTAGGTTCTTCACATTGATGATTGAGTGGATGGCTAATTGGGTTGGAAGGTCCAATTTGAATTCATTCTATCCAAATCCCATATGAAAAATTGTATAGGGGCCATAACGTAGAAGTTGGGGGCCACGATGTTGATAGCGCTTAAAATGTTCCTTGGTAAAACGAAGCTATATTTTGTCCCGTACATTGAACTATGTTAGATTCTAACATCTATCCTACTGGTATTTATACTTATCTTTTTCTTTTTCAAGACCATGTCGGACCTGGGTGTGTATCTGGGCCAATGATGTAGATGGATATCGGTGGCAACCCACCTATTCCATTGGCTCAAAACAGTCTTTATAGTGTGGATTTTTCTTTATGGATTTTTAGGTCCCAAAATTTCAATGTCGTTTTGAGGCCGTAAATGAATTTTTTTGGTGATTCAGGGACCAGGGGTTTCCGTGGATTTTCTTGGAGCTAGTAAAAAGTTGTAATGATCATATATATATTTCCAATGGGCTATCGAGCGCCCAAAATAGAGATCGTATGCAAAAGTTACGCCCACAAACCTTTGGATGTTTTATCTTATAGGGTTAAGTTTAGGGTTTTTTCCTTTTCAAGGCCTGATGATAAAAGGCCCTTCCGACTCCTTTTGTACTCAACTTGTGACGACTGAGCGTAGACACGACATCTCTTATCAGATATATCGTTACCACCATTCTAGATGCTTTTATGTTATAGTTTGTTCTGTTTCATTCATTTAATAGAAGATAAGTTTACTATATCACCGTGCTTCTAGTAATATATCTATGTATGTATTCACATACACAGATGTTTGTAAGAAACATAGTGATACAACAACATTACAATTCTAGTTGAGTGACACAATTACAATAATAATTTTACAATTGTAAGTTTACCCTTTTTCTTTGATTTTGAATTTTTTTACCACAAACACTATGTTCCATCGTCTTTTTAATGTAATAAGTGGCACTCACTTTGGACTGCTCAAGCTTTTGATAAAACAGTTTTATCTACAACATCTATTTGAGACTAGTTTTTGGACTACTTATAAATCCTAATTTCCACAGATTACACATGTAAAAGTATAATGAAATAGGAATTGGAATTTGTACCTTAACTACTTTGGCATGTCCTCTAAGGCCCCTCCAAGTATCAATGTCTGAAACGTCACCCTTAAAAAGTTATAGCGAAAATGAATTTGATACCAAATGTTATGCACCAAATTCCCAAAAGAGCATAAAATAAGAAGAGAGAGTAATTCAATGCCTTAAGAATGAAAAAAAAGAGACGAATAAGAAGCCTCTTAGAAGGGGAAAACTCCTTTTACAAAGAATCAATTGCATAATACAATATAAGATGATCCTAAAGCTATGCCTTATATATATGAAACAAAGGGTATAATTACAATTCTAGTTGACCATACAATTATATTTAAGGTCCTAGTTGACCAAAAGTACAATACTATTATAACAATAGAAATTCAATGTCACAATATATAGGGATGGACATTCATATCAAGGTAAACTCTTATATTGAGGAGATACTCTTTAGGTAGGAGCATTAAGTAACAACCCACAATGGACAAGGTCTATATATGTTAAATAGCTAATTGTGGTGGTAAGCCTTGGGGCTCTTCTAACATATCCTAATATGTCTCCACTATGTGCTACGATGACAAGTACATAATTTGTTGGGGGTTCAAATCCCTACCTAAGAGGGAACTCTACACATAAATGGAGGTAATTTTTTCGAGATACCTACTTTATTAATGCATGAATAATGAGGATTTGTAGTATTGTCTTTGCAATATATTTAAACTTTAGGGATTTTCCATCCTAGTGTAAAGTGTATTGATTCAAACCAACATCATAAATGGTTGGGCGATCATGCTCATAGAGTGCCCCAAAATGAGTGTAGCACAACCAAGGGAGTGACATTGCACTCAATCGTATCATGAAAGGGGGAAATATAAAATGTTATCAAGAAACTATGATTGACCAAAGAGTGGTGGTCGTTATTGGTAACCCACCCTAAATGGTATGGGTTAAGATGGGAAAATGTTGGGAGATTCAACCCCAAGACAGCAAAGGAAAAGCTTAAATTATTTTGACTGCCATTATAGAGTATGAGATAATAAGTGTGGCCTTTGATCCACGGGGTTTTCACTCAGTGAAACTATGTCATAGCGCCTTCGTTTGTGGGATATTAGAGAATACCCCTAATTTCATTAGATAATGATAAATACGTACCAATATCCTTTTGTCGAGCCCCCCTCCCAATACATATTTCTAATTAAAAATATCCTCTTTTTACTGGAAACCCCTTTTTATACCCGCCCCCCCCCCACAATACCTATAAAGCTCCCATACCACACTTCCCCCATCCCAATACCTACAATATATTGACCTTATTTTTCACTGTTTAAAACCCCCTTTATGAATGACCGTGATAAGTTATTGGTCAACAAGGTGAAGCCCCCGTGGTTTGATCTAGTATTCATGGGTACATAATACTTCACGATCTGCTAAGTTATAGTGGTGAGACACAAGGACTAATATTTCATGAGGGGTGTGGGGTTAGAGAGCTCAATAACTTTTGGGAGATGAGGGAAATCTCGTAGTGAAGGAGGACCAATCACACATTTGAAGAATACGACTTTTAGAGTGGGCTAGTGTTGTAAAATGCACCATTATTTTAAAGCATCTAGATATATCATTTATTGAAGGATCTATAGTATTTTTTATTTTTTATGTGTATTTCTTTTTCGATAAGTGGCTCATGGTTGACGGTAGCAGGCTGAGAGTAGGAATAGATAGGGTTTTTATTTTTATTTTTTATGTGTATTTGTTTTTCGATAATTGACTCGTGGTTGATGGTAGCAGGATCAGAGTAGGAATAGATCCATGGATTGGTTATAAGGGTTCCTACAAATTCTCCACAGATATCTTGGACTATTCACACTCATTAAATATTATTATGTTATCTGATGTATTTGTGTAGACTCAAAGGTGATGTGGTGCAAAAGATGGAAGAACTTTGAGGACTTAGGACTTCATGAAAATCTAACATGAGAGTGGCAGTGTTTCACACATAGAAACATTTGTCTCTTTATGAATGAGGCAATTTTTCAAGACCAAATTCTATTTCCATTGTAGATTTTTCATATGGTCAAACACATTAAAGATGATTTCATGGTTGTCGTGAAAGAAAAATTCCAAGGTAGGTTGTTGAGTTGGACTTAGATGCTTCATTGCCACAAGGTCTATTTGATAGGACCTCTAAAGGAAAGTGTTTGTGGTATTGGTGGGGTTTGTCTACCTAAACGTTTCTAATTTCTATTATATTTTCTTAGGACTAGGTACATGCACCAACAATTGGTTAGAGCTTAGTACTCTTGATACCTTTCTTATAATTACAAATACACAAAGGAAAACATTTATATATTTATAAATTCTAAAATTGTCATGGGATGGATAATTGAGCAATGTAGATTTAAGAGATTGGGTTTATGATTTTTTTTCATATTTCTTATAGACTTGTATGTCACAAGAAAATCAATATAACATATCAACAATCCAAATTTGGTGTGCTTCTCCAACCCAAACAACTAAAATTGATGGAGGAAGAGGAAAGGGTTGTGATATATCATATCATCATATCTTTGTTTTGAGTAGAGAACATGTTTCTACTTTCCAGTTAATTAATATAGTTGCAGCATAAATGTTTTTTGGTACTTGTCTAGCTCCAATCGATACATAAACGGGGAACATGTCAAAAGTAATATTTGAACGTAGGTAGAAATAATAACAAATTCTCCTCTTATCCACCCAATAAACTTAAACACAAATTACATAAAAAATGAACATAACAACAATATTACATTTCCTATTAACAATTTTTCCATAAAAATTAACCATACACCAAATTATGATAATTTCCCATATCCAACCATACACAAGTGTGTCTCCTCAAAATGTAATCCATTATTTTCATTCTAGTACATATGTATTATCATTTTAGTAAATGCTTTACCTTGTTTGTCTCGATATAAAATGTGACATAACAAATAAGTTAATGTGTCACACGTCAACATGCATCTTCCCATCAAGACATTAAATTCTTAGTTTAATATACAATGTGAATAAAGAAATTAATATGGTATGTTAGTGGATCATTGAAAGGATATAAATGATTTCCCTCAAATGTATTATCATAATTTGTTGAATATGAAAGTTCATGGTGCTTATATATATATGAATGAGAATAATAATATGAATACATCAAAACTATTCGAAATACAAATATGTTCCATTCTTATTACACATTCTAGCACAATGAGTTACAAGGTTTCTCACACACCGAGTTACAAGGTTTTATAAGAAATATGCTTAGATGTAAAAAGAGGCATGAAAAAATGATGGATGAATGTAGCTTTTGCACTTATTAGTCCTTCCCAAGATACTGGTGAACTTAAACATAATGGTATACCAATCGTTACACCAACATAACATAACATAAATATAACATAAATATGTTAGTTCAGGAAAGATTTGTGTTTAAGCTTATAGATTTACACTGTATAAAAATTTAAAAGTTTAAAAGTGACTTACACTTTTTTTTAAGTAAATCTTGCATCAATGGAGATCATTAAAACTATGACATAAAAAAAATTCATACCTACATTGAAAAGAATTAGAAAGATTTGTTTATAAGCAAAATCAATAAATCAAATTTCTTTACCAAGATTTACTTAAAGATTTGTTTTTTATTTATTTTCACACTGTAAGCTATGGCATACAATGTCTAAAAACATTCATACCTAAATTGGAAAGATTTGTTTATAAGTTAAGCAAAATCAAGAAATCAAATTTCTTTACCAAGATCTGCAGAAAGATTTGTTTTTGAGTTAAGTAAATTTAAGAAATCAAATTTATTTACCTAGATTTGTTTTGATATTTCAAGATGTTTTTGGATTGAAAATAACTTATAAGTTAATTGACCAAAAAAACATCATAAAATAGAAGTCTGTTGCAGAACATTAAATGCAACTCCAACAGGTTTGTTGACCATTGGATCTCTAGGAGCTCAAGATCCAACCGATCATCAAGCTTCAAGCTTACTGTAACCAATTAACAAGAGACTCCAACAGGTTTGTTGACCATTGGATCTCTAGGAGCTCAAGATCCAACCGATCATCAAGCTTCAAGCTTACTGTAACCAGATTAACAAGCTTACTAACCATTAGATCTCTAGGAGCTCAAAATCCAACCGATCATCAAGCTTCAAGCTTACTATAGCCAGATTAAATTCTCTAGAACTGAATGGATAGCTCTTACCTCAGTCAATGACACAGTACAGCCCGAATCAGTTATTGGGTTGCACAAAGCGGGCAATGTGTTGGATCAGTGCTTCTGTACTCCCTGCGTCCTCTTTCAACACGTAGAAACCGTGCTTCTCTTCTTCAAACACGATCATTTGACCAACCTTACCATGTTTAATAAGAGTCTCGTAGTATGCCTTTGCCCGGTCTCTCAGCATATCACGCCCGCCAATAAAAATCAATACCGGAGGCAGAGTCGCCTCGGCCAAGGTCGGGTAATCGGAGCAGGCAGCGAGCGGATTGCTGAAAGGATGATCCTTGTCAGCCCCCTCAGGCAGAGCCATCATGCGATGACTCACACTTCGCTCCAACTCCTCCGGCGATTCGATCTCCGACTGAGTGCGTTGCTCTCCACCGAAGGAAGGCTGCACCATCACCGCCCCTCTGACTTTCAGAGGATTCCAATCGTTGTTCTTCACAATTACATGATGCACGATGTTTCCGCCCGAGCTGTCGCCCACAAGAAACACTCTGGAGAAGTCGGCGTGGGTCTGAAGCCACGGATCGCCGTCTCTTCCATCGTCTGTGTCTCTCTTTGTCGCTTCGGAGCGGAGCCACGATAGAGCGGTGAGGCTATCGTCGTAGGCAGCAGGGAGGCGGTGCTTGGGAGCAAGCCTGTAATTGACAGAAATGACAATTGCTGCTGCAGCAGTGGCCATTCTTATACAGAGCGTGTGGAAACAGCGCCAAGCCGGAGAGCCCATGGTGAAGAAACCGCCATGGAAATAGAGGCAAACCGGCATGCTCTCGTTGTTATCAGTTTGAGGTGGAGGAAGAAAGATTCGCAGCCACAAGTCGAGATTCTGATCCAAGATTATGTCCTTGGACGCCACTCCACAATCCTCAGGTGGAGAGCCTTCTGGGGACGGCGGCACAGGCGTGGCCAGCGTTTGGAAGTCCATACCAGAGGGGTTTTTTTCCATCATTTAACACCATATAACAACTTATGAACTGGTTATCTGGAATGGAGATTTGTGGAAGAAATAAATAGAAAAGGAGCAGAGTGCAGATTCGAATACTGGCTTTGCGGCAGCCTAATTTTCAGCAGTGAAAAGTGGTAGTCATACTGCTGTAAGTTATGGGGAATGCAAATCCGTAATCCGTAATGTTGGCAGTGCTGCTTCTAGATGTGCATTGAGCTGTGTGTTTCTAGATGCGCATTGAACCACGTCACGGGTGAGCTGTGCATTGTCGGTGTAATTAACGGGCAAAGGAAAGAGCAGTGTATTCAATGTTATGTGTATATAAAAGGGCGAAAAATACTCTACATGCTGTGGAGCATTAAATGCCACAGCGGTTGCACTGTCGGCCGTTGGATCTTACTTTGGAAAAGATCCGACAGCCAACAGTGCATTTAATGCTTTACAGCATGTAAAGTATTTGTAGCCAAAATATAAAAAACCATTGTGTTGAAGTAATATAAATATATATATATATATAGATAAATATATATAGAAAGCGTTGAAATAAATGATAATATAGTTTTTTTTTAAATGTGGTTTACCATTTCTAATGGACAAATGATAATATAGATTGTCAACACATTGGTCCCTCCATTACATTGAATTCAACACCATGCAATCTCCTTGTTCCCACTGCAACATATTTTTTTTTCAATATTATGCAACATATTTTTTTTTCAATATTATTCTCATATTCTTTTTGGATCTTTATATATAATTTTGTTTGTGTATTTATTACTAATAAAATTAGTAATTACACTAAAAAAGTGTAATAATATGTTCATAAGTTGTTGTTGGAGGGTGAAACATTTAAAAAAGAAAATTAAAGAAAACTAAGTAGTTGTTTCAAGGAACGTTAACAACTTTAATGTTAACTAATGACATATTTGTCCAATAAACAACATCTAACCAAAGGATTAAAACACTCATTAAAATCTGTTCTTCAAAAACCTTTTTCCAATCACTTCATGTCCACATAGTAATAAGACACCTTTTCCATAAAATAACTTGTTCTTCACAAGGTAACCAAAAAAATCATTGAGAAAACATCATAACAATTCTTAACAGTTCTCATTAGAACAATGAGTTGCCCTTTAGATGAATGGCAAGTCTTAAGTTTTCATATTCATAATGTTAAACATTACATTAAACCTGTAGTGAACATTCAAATGTAATTATTAAACTTTATAAATGTATTAAAATATTATTTTTAATTACTTAGCTAGTTTAAAATTATTTAATCACATCCTAAACCATTTATATTATATAATTGACATTCACAATATTAATAACTTACAATCCATTTCTATTAAATTTTTTAATCTTTATTTAATAAAATCGTGAACATTTATTTGACTTCCTATCCAACTTTAATTAATTATATTTAATTATGATCCTTTTTTTAATACAAAAATCATATAATAAATTACTAACTTCATTAATACTATCTTCATAAATGACAACTATAAAAATGATTATTATTTTTAATTAATCTTATTTATTTTTATTTAATAATATAAAATTACCAAATGAATATTCAAGAAGTCATTGTGACCAAAGATGAAATACCTTACCTAAGATCTTACTTGAGATACTTCGTAAATGACAACCATAAAAATGATTATTACTTTTAATAAATCTTATTTATTTTCATTTAATAATATAAAATTGTCAAATGAATATTCAACTAGTCATTGTGACCATCTTACTATGAGATACCCATGAGATGTTGCAAATGCTACTATGAGATATGATAGTATGAATGTACAAGATCCACTCCTCTACCCATTCCAATAAAAGCATAAAATGCATCTTCTAAAAATAAAACATAATTAAGTTTCGTATCTAAATGGTCAATGAGGCCTACTCAAATGTATACTCATTATAATGCATTTTCTAAAAATAAAACATAAATTTAAAGCATAATTAAGTTTCACAACGAAATGATCAATAAAGTCTACTCATTCTAGTTAACATTTAGATCACAATCAAACTATCAATATATCCTTCCTAGTCAATTAAATGTTTAAAACACTTTTGGTGCCTAAATGTTTGAATCATATGCATTTAGGAATCCCTCTGAATCCCCTTAGGAATTTCATAAGTCCTTCTATCTTTCTCTCCTATTTTCTTCATTCTACACAAGAAATATATTTGATGCCTAAATGTTTTGTCGTTCTCTATGATTAACTTCATTCTACACAACAAACACATTTGGTACCTAAATGTTTGAAACAACTCTAATACACCTATATTGAGGAATTGGTTTTATGGCTAAACAACATCTCATTAGTGTATTTGCTTCATTGGATTTCTTCATTTAAATCCCCCAAAAGCCTGAATCCTCGTAGGGTTTAGGGCAAGATGAGGATTCCTCTTTTAAATCCCAATGAAAGTGGAAGCAAGGAATGTCTAGGTTCTATCAAAGCTAATGGAAAACAAGGGTTTTGGGAAATTCAAGCCTCGCTTAATGAAATGGGTGTTTTCTTTAGAAGCAAAGTCCTTAATTTTCTCTTAACTATCCCCTACGAGCGATATAGTTCAAAGCTACTTACTTTTATCTAGAGTTAACAAAGGTAGAAATCTGTTGCTACTGTTGAGCATGGTTGTCATTGATGACAAGCCATTAATGACAAAGGAGTGACAAAGGTTGATGACATGGCAAGCATTGGAGACCACTTAGAGTTGGTGTGTGCCTTGGATCACTAGGTGGTCCAAATGACCCATTCTGTGGTCATTTGTGGCCCACATACTTGCTATGTTCCACTTTATGTTCGTGGACTTCATTGCTTGCACTTGATGAAGACCTTGATGCCCTTGTAACTCTTGATGGGGTCATGGAGCCTTTTGAGGTGGTCATATGACCCTCTTACATATGGACTTGGGTCTCAGAACCCATACACATTATGGTATGTTGGACCTTAGCATTTAATGGTATGGTTATACCTTTATGTTGGCTTGATGTATATGGTTGGTTGGAATCGAAGGCCTCACTCTTGCATGGATGAATGTTACCTTTAAGATGATGAGGACTTTGTGATGTTAAGAAGTTGTTTTCACCCCTTATGTTGATTATGAAACCCTTGTCACTTGGAACCCTTGAAGTGCTTGAAGCTCATTACACCTTGAACAAATTAAATGATGACATGGCAAACATTTACTGTGTGAACATCAAGAAAGGTCATCCTCCTTATGAAAATTGCTGTATAAGATATATATATATATATATATATATATATATATATATATATATATAGTAAGGTCGACCCAAATAAAAAATAATTTTTTTTAATACGACTATAAATACCACATTTTTGTTTCATTCTTAAAGAGGTTTTTAAGTGTGGATGAGCTCTGAAATTCAGACCCCTCTGAGGTAGATTTAGCTGAAACAGAGAAGACTGAACTTTTGGTGGCAACAGCTGAAGTCAAGTTCTAACAAGCTTTGAAATTTTTGGATCAGCTATAACAGCAAGCTTCAAAATCTTTCTCTGAATTCATGTATACAAAAGGATGCAACTATAGCCACATTGGCATATTTTCGAAGTTTATCTTAAATATATAAACTTGGGTATGGCAACCAAAAGGTTTAAGCACATCTCAGTGAAATAGTGGAACGAAGGACATGTGTGTGGTGCTTTGAAAGGTGTCTTTAGTAGCTCTAAGTTTTCCTTCACAGAAGAATGAAACCACATCATTGATCACTAGTCGAAGTTAAGAGTGATGCCAGATATCTTAAGTTTTGGAGATGTGTATTTCATGACATAGTCAAGTGTTATCAGCATACATTTTTCACTTAGTCCTAAAGAAACTGTAGTATCCTTGGAGCATAAGTCAAATCATAATATTTGTGTTAAAGTGTTAACATCACGGAGTGGCCGAAGGTAGCATCCATGTATCCACGGGTGGGAAGAACATTTCTGACATCCAAAGTTTGAGTTTGGGCTAAGGATTGCATTCAAGTTAAAAAGAACTATATGAAGAATAGTTCAACTGTGCAAATAAAAGGGATCAAAGTTTGACATGATATCTACATAGTGACACCTTTTGAAGTAACTTGTGAGAGTTGATATAACATGATGGTGACATCTTTAGTTGAAGGAATACACTCAAACACTCTTATTCAAATTGCCTAAGAAGGATGGTAGTAGTTTATTGAGTAGACTATGGTGTGGGCATCGATATGACTTTGTTGACTGTGACTTGAAAACAACAGTCTTGAAGTGATCCTTTCACACAACGATGAAGTGATTCTTATGCGAGGTGAAGAAGTGGTCTCAGTCCTAGTTCAAAATACTTTAATACTTTGTAGGAGTAGATGAACAACATTTCGATGACTTGGAATGAACAATAGGCTGAGAATATTGATGATTAGAGAGGTAATGAGAAGCAGTTGATTCTGTGGTTGGAGTGTTTCTTAGTTGGCAAGTAGAGCTTTGCAACATTGGGGATTGGATTCCTCAACCCCTTCTTAGTTGGAGCTAAGAAAAACAGGTTGGGTCTTTTTGTAAGAGTTAGTGCTCTTTAGTCAGTTGGCGTTGATGTAATAATGAAGATTGAAGTCTTCACTAGTACATAATGAGAGATAAGTGACCAAAAAAATGACCAAAATCTGCCTATAAATGACCACTTTTGATTGGGTGATTGTTGGTGGCTAATTTTTGGTCTCTTATCATGGGACCAAAAAATTAGTTTAGTCATTTATAGCTTGTAAGTTGGTCATTAATTTGGTCGCATGTTTGGTCATTAATCTGGTCATATGTTTGGTGATAAGAGACCAAAAATTAGCCACCAAAACTGTCTTTTGGTCATTTATATGTGAATTTTAGTCATTTGTTTGACCGTTTATCTCCCATTTGTTGGTCACTTATCTCTCATTTTGTGTTCACTAATTTAGTCATTTTATATGCAAATATTCTTTGGTTTATGTAGATAGGGTATGGAGGAATCGAACCACCAATCTCCTGCCTGTAAGGCAAGTGCTCTTCCATTGATCTAGTACCCTTGAATTCTGTACAATACTTGTAGAAGTACCAAGCTTATTCATGTACTTCAGACATCATATATAGATTATAAAAATCAACGATAATTAGCAATAAAATCTACTATAGTTTGATTATGCACTCCATAAATCCAAAAATGTTTAAAATCACGTCAATATTCATCTCCTAATGAATACATACTAGCTAAATAATTTGGAACAAGAGTGTGGTGGATTAAAATTCCCCGTTGAATAGAGGCATAGAAGTTTCATATCAAATTGAAAAAAAACTTGACAACCTATATTTCAGCTAAGTGTTGCATAGATTCAGAAAAATACTTTCATAATGACCAAAGACAAATATCTTAAAGGGTATTAAGATGAATATATACATGTTTACCTATACTTCGAGTTGGATACTTGTTGTAAATACTTGGTAACAAAAACTTGCGCAAGCATGAAGACATATTTTCCTAAATTCATATTTCCGATATTTCAAAAATACATGGCAGAGAAGACATGAAATACCAATTTATAAACATAATAACTTTTCCAAAACATATATTCTTCAAGGGTTAATTGATGCACACTGTTTTTAAGAAGGAATTGAACTTTATGAATATGGAGGGATCCATAAGCTACCACAACACCATTTTATCCACCATGAACCCCACGCACCTGAAGCCATGCAAGGGAAATTTATAATCTAGGTAAATTGGAAAGAAAATGCAAATATTTTTTAATTTTCCAAAATAAGAAAAAGCATTGCATGCTTCTCCTAAACTACCTGATATCGAATGCAATCATAAATTTTTTCCTATCAATATTGCCATCAAGTGCACTAGACTTTAAGCTCCTATCAATGCCTACCCATCGTAGGGATTTCAAGATCCTTGCACACTTCCACATTGATACTTCATGTAGTCGATTCTAAGAATTCTCTAGAGCTTCTCTTGAGTCTGATGAATATAAACTAATAGTTCACCAAATTAATTTACCAATAGCTGTCGGGTTGATATAGTCATCCCTTGCAAAGGAACTATTGTAAACATTATCTAGATATCCTTCTTTCCCTTCACTATTTACTGGGTCGACATATCTCTCCCCCTCCAAAGGATTTATTGGAGAGAATACCCATATTTATGTATCTTCAAATGATAATATTCTCTTTTTGAAATTTATGAATGTCTGATTGTCTATAGCCTAGTCGATCCCCAGAAGTGCTGGATACAGATTTGTATCATCGACAATATCTATCACCTCAAAGTCCACATAGGTTCATATTCCTTCTACTTCGACAGGAACCTATGGCAGTCAACCAATAGGAAAGACCTTCAGCTAATTGGATAAACACAGTTGAATAAGAGACCATATCAGTCTTGGATTTCCCATGTTTTCCCTTGTATGTCTTGTTAAAATATTAACATATGACCCCAAATCAAGGATGACATAATCCATATCATAGTCACCTATTTGAGCATACATACGTAACTCTCTACCAGTCTTCATTCTTTTACTAATATGGTTATCTTTTTTCTCTGTTCGCATACTTGGTTGAGATTCTTCTACTAGAGTTTATTGCTCTGCTAAAGCATCCTTATCTTCTATAAGCGCTAAGAAACTCTTAAAGAAATTATTCAAATTGCTTACCTTCTCTTTCAACTTTCTTTGGAATGACTGATCAGAACTTTTGGAAATTTACAGGATTGGTCCATCATCCAATACATGTACATTAGTAGATGTCGAAGCACAATTTATGTCTATGAACTCATCATGTGCATCAAAGAAGACACCTTTCTCTTTCTGGACGTTGAGCAACGATTTATTTTGTGTCATTGGTTGAACTCTTGGATTTACCCATGGTGTTTCTTGATTTCCTCCAGTTGCATCACTCCCTTCTGTTACAACAACAATATTAGGCTCCCTAGGTTCGATAAAAATATTCTGAACATTATGGTTTTCATTTGGATGTTGGTTCTAGTTTCCCGTGATTCTGGCCTTCCACTAAGAAATCAACCGAGGAAATATTTGATAGTATGGTCCAATGCTTTACAATACGAGCATGTCGATGTAGGATTAATGTAGTCTCTTGAAAAATGTCTTAGTTGTGCACAATTGTAACAAATAATTTGTCCTCACCCACGACCAAATCCTCCTCCTTGTCCTTGGCCTCTAAAAGGACTATCCCCCCTTGGGATGAGGGTATTGCTTACGATCTTGCTTAGCTTGCATCCACTCATCATTTTTCATCAAATACGTGTCGATCGTCTTCTCCTGTAGCAACTTGTATGCTCGGTAGTCGTTCTCGTCATGACCCACAAATTGACAAAATTTACAATATAAGCTAGTAGGTGTACTTACTAACTTCGTTATGTACAAACATTCTTTCGACCGATGACCTCTTTTCTAGACAATTCGACACCATGAAATCTCTTGCAAATTCATTGGGGTTGACGCTCCTTATGCAATATAATTCAAGAAGGGTGGACATGAATCCTTATGAAGAACGTCAGACATATGGAAAGTCACCTTAGCCAGACATATGGAAAGCCACCTTAGCCATCACAGTCTTAAAGCTCTAGTCGAAGTCCTAGAGAGACTTAATCGACAGTTGATTGCTTTCTTTTAACTATGTGATGCATTGCAACTTGAACTTGGGATTCTTGAATTCATCTATCAATCTAGACCGAATCCGATCTAATGACTTCTGAGGGGTTCCCATAGGAAGCACATAAAATCTAACGCACCAGTCAGGAGCATGACGTCTAAAGGTTGTGATCATCTGGGATCTTTTATAGCTTCATCTTGTACTTTTCACACTATCCAGACAACCTCACACAAGAACCAATATTGCTTAGGGTCCTCCAACCCATTCCCATTGAATATAGGCAACTTTATATCACTCCTAAACATCTTGTGTACTTTGGGTATTGATGAATTTGAATTAGATGTCCCACCACTAGGAAATACCTGATTACTATCTTCACTATTACTACTATTGTGATTTGATAATTCACACTTTGACACACTTTTGGGTCTTACCTCTGATGTTGGAGATGTACGCGGGGTTGAAGGTATGTTGTAGTCCAGGTCTAAATCTGGTGTTTCTTCTTCGTCTTCAGAGATAAGTTGATATTCCTTCTCTTCGTCGCAAGCTTCTTCGTCGAATTGTGGTACCAATTCGTAGTCCTCTCTTCTGTTCGCACTGCAACTCTCTCTCTCCCTGTCACAGTCCTTCTCCTTTTTCCCGATCAAAATCTTCTTCCACTGCTTAGGCGACCACCTTCTTGCTCAGTCTCGCTGTCGGCTGGGAACATCTCAGCTTACTTTGTCCATCTAGTTCAAACCTTCCTTTCGACATAACCCAAGTCCTTCGTGCATAATGGTTTAATCGTTAGACTTCATCCTTAGGATCCCTTTTTCATAGATCACCATTTTTATCCACAACTTTAAAGATTTCAGGTATCGGCCTTTAGGTCGTTGGGAAAACTCCCTCTCTATTTCACTGTATGATTTGATAGTGTCGATTGCAATCTTAGTAATATATCCCTTCGAAATGCGATCGACTTAGAAGTCAACATCCCTAGAAATAGGATTATTGACCCTTTCCAACTGTCGGATTAGCGGAGGAGTCCACTCTGAGGATTCTCCGCTTTGAATTTTTTTCCGCTCAGTTGCTATCTTCGCCAACCATTCATACAATATAATAGGAAATTCACTAAAGAATATATTGTGAATATTTGATAAAACATACCTTTCTAACCATGCTACCGGATTCAGTCGTGATTCCTTACTTTCTTCTTGTGCAAATCCTATTGCTTTGTAGTCCACCCAATCTTAGATCTCCAGCTTCGTAGGGTGCCAAAACATGTCCCCTTCACAATGATACTTGTCCCGACAACATAACCATTTATTAGCTTGATTTCACTAACCCAGGTTCAGTCTCTAACTCGGCCAACAAAACCCCAAGGCATCGACCCTAGTAATATATCCCTCGAGAAACTTTGTATATTTTTAATATGCAATATTTACAATTCTATTAATAAAATACTAATTCATATTATGTTAATTTATAAAGTTTGGTTTCTAAGATCTATTTTTTAATTAAATTTGATGAAAAAATTGTTTTATAAATTAATTATTACAAAAAGGTAAAGATTTTCTACAACTCACATGTGAGCCAATGTCCACTTTCATTACCCTGCGATCCAATGAAGATTCTTATTGTGATAAAATCCTTCAAAGTGCAAATTTTGTAGGGAGTTTACCTAGGTATTTGATCCCATTTAATCTCTAATTAATAATGACGTCTAAAGTTTACTTAGTTATTTGAGTCCTTTTAATCTTTAATTAATAATGAGTTAAGATAGATCTAAGATTCACTCGTGCTGAGAGTGGGACAATTTAACTAAATAAATAAATAAAGATTTTAATTATTAAAATTTGGCAAACTATTACTTTATTAATTTTGGATCTATTTTATATATAAGATTTTAATTAATTAATTTTGACAACCTATTATTTTATTAATTTTGAATCTATCAAAATGCAAATTTTTCCAAAATTTTTAATAATCTAAATATGGTTTGCACCTCAGATTTTTTTATCACTTTTCTCTACATTTTAAAATAAAATAAATAAAAATATACACATAAAGTGCTGCTCTGGACACTAAGCTCTGTTTAGTCGACATCTCACCAAACTGTAACGACCCTTTATAATGTTCTACAGTCCGAAACTTGTATCCTACCGTATGCAGGTATTGAGATCCAACTAATGCGATACTTACTGTAACCACATTAAATGACCTGTTGCTGCGTAATAATTTTTATCTTTTGAATTGATGCACGTTGGCTTCACTGCAAGAGCTATCCATTGAGCTGCAGAGCATTTAATGCAGCTGCAGCAAGCTTGATGATCATTGGATCTTTAGCTGCTCAAGATCCAACGGTCAACAAATGTACTGCAGCCGCATTAAATGCTCTGCAGCTCAATGGATAGCTCTTGCCCAGCTTCACAACAACAGCAAACAAAAATATTCTGAAGCATGTTTTCAAGTGTACGAGTTTCTATTCTTTTGGGATATGTAAGCTGCAACTTGCAAGTAATAAATTTCAGCAGGAAGTTTCCTCTCTTTTAATGATATGTAATGTGCACGGTGCACGTACTAAATTTCAATTAAATACGACCAATACGAAGCTCGCACATGGGATCCGGATCTGACGCTGCAAGTTAATTGTTGACTTTGTTTCAAGGTTTAAAGTTAATTGTTAACTTTGGTTCAACGAAAAATATCTACTTATCCTATTCTTGATAGTACATTAGTTTGCTTCTCTTCAAAAATATAGATGATATTGAACTCAAAATTTCAAAATATGAGCTCAGAGCATTTATCAACTTAAAAAGATAAAGACACGATATAAAAATAACAGACCAGTTGAAAGATCACAATCCATATTCATTGACTAGCAAACTGGATAAACCTTTAACATATAGCGTCTCCTAATTTGCAGGAATTGAGAATTGTCAAAAAAACACTGACAGTTTTAAACATGTTATCATTGACATTCTTTCTGTTATCTATTTATCAACTATGATTTATCTATGCATTGCTACCAATTATTTTTTATTTTCTTTTTTTTATAATTGTTTATTTTGAATTTTGAACCACTGCCATAAAATCAATCCATCATTAATTCTAGATTAAAAAACAAATACAGTAGTCCACTTCAAATCTCAAATAAAAATGTTTATCAACATATCAATTTCAATAAAGACAGTCATTTTACAAAATTTTAAAACTATCCAAATCATCGAAATAACCATTTAAACCATTGAAATCGCACTTTCAGCTCTTCTACCTCGACCGAATCCGAGGCTTTTTGGTTGGCGAGTATGTATACTTCTTCGGTGTTGCCTACCGGACCAAGAAGGAAAAATCATAAAGGGAGAATGAATAATTGGACAAGCTTGGTGTTGGTGGGACATGTTCAGAATAATACAATCTTTTGATATAAGGCGATATAGATTCTATAAATTTGAGACCATGAAAATTGCGATCAGCGTCATAAATAATTCTATAATAGCAATACAATATTTTTTTATCATTTGCCTGGTTTTATATTATTATTTCTTGTTCAGGCAAGGATATATACTAATCTGGGTAGGATTATATATTTATTCATTATCAATCAAATTTGGTTGGCGATCTATTTTTTATCATTTGCCTGGTTTTATATTATTATTTCTTGTTCAGGCAGGGATATATACTAATCTGGGTAGGATTATATATTTATTCATTATTAATCAAATTTGGTTGGCGATCTAAATATGAGACCATGAAAATTGCGACCTATAAAACAGTAAATTACAATGGCTGAGCTTATCCAGCATGTACATTCATGCTGGTTAAGCTAGCTAGCTCGCGTGGTCCCCACATCTCGCCTCCTTTCTCCACCGGCTGGAATCGGAAAAACAGTTTAACCGGCGCTGCCTCTGGTGTCCTTTTCTCCACCGGCTGGAATCGGAAAAACAGTTTTACCGGCGCTGCCTCTGGTGTCCTTGGTAACGTAGTTGCCGGCTCTTCATAAATATGTATGCCCAGCATCGAACGACGCGGAATTTATGGAGTAGATTTGAAATTTGCTTTGGGCAAAACGCGAATGGGTCTTTTACAAAGAAGAAGAAACTGCACAGAAAGGGAAACAAGGACCAGGTTCTGCATTATCTGTTGCAAAATCCAGTATGACGAAATGCCTAGAGTTTTACTTCAAGGCTTTGGATTATGGAAGCCTGGCAATGAAACAACAGCAGTGGTTAACTCAGATTGAAGACACAATGTCCAGAATCGTTGAGTGGTCGTCTGATCAGCTTTATAGTGATCACTCCACAAGTTTTGAGCAAATTCTCAGAGTTCTTTGCGAGACCGTGGGAAGCTCTACAGCGGAGTGGGCAGGGAAGAGAAGAATGGGCGTTGTGCTTTATAAAATCCATGCAGAGTTCATATTTCACCGGGGCGTTGAATCTCTGACGAATACAGAATTATCTGACCGGGATGGTTGCAAGAAATGTTTGAACTCAATGCGTGACTGTTATGGGCCTCTTGAACGCGCTGAAAGCCTTCTGGGTACTACGGCTTCCATGGGTAAGGAATTGGTGAAACAAGTAACAGGTTTGAAAAATGAGGTTTTCAATTACCAAACGCTGTGTGAAGCAATCCAGGCGCGCATTCAAGGAGAAGAGCTGTTGGAGAAGGCAATGTGTGGCGATATGGAGATAATCTGGGAAGCTATAGACTATTTCAAGATTTCTCTTCGTGTAACAGAAGAAAAACATTTGGAGAACGAGGCTATTGCATTGAGCAGGATTGGGAAATCATATTCCTCTGTTCTGAAAATGGAGAAGAAGGCCCATCCCTACCACTTTCAGAGCATCAAGATTGCACTCGCCCTAATGTCTGCACGGATTACAAGTTGTGAATGGTACATATATTCTTCTGAAGCAGTGAAAAAGCACCAAGAGGGAGTAGTTGAGCAGGAGAGAAGAGTAAACGCAGAAAACCGCAAAGACAGTGCAGAAAGAATGAAAGAAAAGATAAGCGCAGTAGAGTCTGAGGGTACTAAATGTGCAGAGTCATTCCTGAAATATATATATGAGAAATGCCCTCATCCAGACGTGACCAAACAGCTACTGCTTCCATTGGGAAGCCCAGAAAATGTGAAGGCTGCTCTGAAGAAAGCAATAGTAGCGTATCATCCTGACAGTAATCTACAACAAAGTAAAGACTGGCAAGTTCTGTGCGAGGAGATTACCAAGATTTTGAATTCCAAATATGAAAATTTCAAGTGATCAAAGGAACATTCCCTCCAGAGTTTGGAAGTGAGTGGAGTTTTGTACGATCTTGTTCATGGACTGCACCATGCAATAGTTTTTTCTATTTCATTCCGTCGTTTTTTTAGTATTTTACTTTAGGTTAGCTTTGTTTTGGGCTTTCAGGACTTTGTTGTGCATGCTATTTTATTAGCTTTAAAAATGATATTTTGAGTGGTCAGTTTTGTCATTAAATTGAAGGCTGGTTTTTAATGTTTGGCTTTGTCCCTCTATTCTAGCAACTTTGAGGGCTGGTTTTTAATGTTAAGGCTTTGTCCCTCTATTCTAGCAACTTTGTGAAAGGATGAGAAAAGAAATATTAATATGGGTGTGTTTTAATGGTTTAAACCAAGTATTTAGCTTTATTAAAATAAAATTGATTAAAAATGTTATTATTTTTATTTTTTAATATAAAATTTTATTGAAAAATTATGTTTAATTTTATTTTTTTAGAACCAAAACATCTATATTTTTATTAAAATATATATATATCAAATAATAATCTGTTATCTGATCAATACTTCACTCTTACCTATAATGAAAATGTGTTCGCGATACCTTTTTTTTTCATATGGTGGTAAACCGTGGACCATTCTCACAGAAGGCCTAACTCCAAAGAAGTCAAGGCTCGAAGCGGTGACCTCTCCCCGAACCAAGAGAGTGCGCGCACGTCTTACCAATTAAGCTAACCTTTGGGGCTATGTTCGCCAAACCTTAATAAGCAAATAGCATCCAAAGTGCAATCCATATAGTTTACCATTTAAAAATTAAAGTATCAACAACATAAACAATCCCAAAAAATCTCAAAAATAGAAAATATATAAGTATCAATAACATTCAAAATTTTGCCAAAAATGAAAAAGAGTAATATTTTTCTGGAATTTTTTTTTGTTTTTAATATTTTCTCAATCATTTTAATATTAACAAAAAATATTTTAATTAAAATGTGTTTGAGTATAGGTGATAGGTACATATTTAACATTTTATATTTTAAAAAACATTATTGATGTACTAAATATATCATACAAGACATATTATTAATAATGTGGCTGTTGCTAGTTATGGATTAACACCTAAGCATAAGATCAAAGCAATATATTATTAAATACTATTTAATAATATATAAAATAGTGCTAATATAAAATGTTTTCCCATTATTTTAATATTTATAATTCAAAATCATAATAAATTATAAATATAGTAGATAAAATTAGTGTCAAATTTTTAATACTCTTTAATAACCTTAATTAATGTGTAAATTTATTCAATTAAAAATAGTATTAATATTTTAATAAAAGTATACACATAAATTTATATTAATGTTATGAATTCATATATACGAATTTATATTAATGTTATGAATGTTGACATGTTATGTTCTTTAGGGTTAGTCACATTGCAATGTTAATAAAGAATGATGTCACATTGCTACATTCTTTAATGGTTATTTTCAACTATGATGTTTCTTAGGGTTATCTTGGGTTGCCACATTCTTCAATGTTTATGTTGGATTGCGTTGTTAATTAATAGCTAAATGGTATTGTGACACAGGTTTATAATATGTATATATATATATTCTTGTGTTCATCTTAGTTGACTTATGCCAACTTGCTATACACAATGGTTCATAAAAATGCACCTAAAATGAACAATTCAAATAGTCCTTTTCAATTAGACAAATCCTCGAATCACATGTCTTATCAAACACAATATTATATACATAACACATAACTCAAACAAACTAAAAGCAACATCATCCTTTAAGAATGTGGCAATTCAATACATGATGCTATAGTTAGCACCTATGGGGTAGTGGATGACGTTGTTAGTGTCATCTTTGAAATAGTTGAGGGCATGGGGGTATTGGAAATATACACACATTAATAGGTGTTATGTTCAACATAACCATTGAGGAAAGTAAAAGTTTATCATAACCAAAAGTGATGCATGGAATATTTGTCATCACTACATCAGCATGATGTGTAAATAATATTTAAGCAAACTATGTTGTGTTGTGACGTTCACCAAGGGTTATGTTACATTGTGGCATTCATGAATGGTTATGTCACAACGCAACATTAATGAAGAATTATGTCACAATATCTTTAATGGTTATGTCACACTATGGTGTTCCTTAGGGTTATTTTGGATTGTCACATTCTTCAATATGTTAGATTGTGTTGCTCATCAATAGTTACATGACATTGTGACATATAGAGGTTTATAATATGTGTATATATATTTTGATCTTCATCTTGGTTGACACATGTTGAACGGAAGAATTTTTAAGGACCCATAACTTTCTTGAGGTGTAGAAAACTTGGTGAATCTTACTAAATCTTAAATTTCTAATCATAAACGTTTGGGTGATATTTTTCTAAAAATGTTCAAATTTCTGAAGATTTTATATAGTTTCTAGACAATTTTGGCGATTTTTAGAGTTAAAACATGTTAACCCATGGAATTTGGGCAAATCAACTTTGAAAAAATGGAAATTGGTGAATCGGGTTTTTGGAAAAAATTACCCATAGACTAAATTTCACCCCTAAAATTTTCCATGATGTTGACATGTTAGGTTCCTTAACATTTTGTCAAATTGTGACATTAACGAAGAATGATGTCATATTGTTACATTCAATAATGGTTATGTCACACTAAGGTGTTCCTTAGGGTTATGTTGGATTGCCATATTCTTCAATGGGTATGTTGAACTGTGCTAGTCATCAATAGTTACATGGCATTGTGTAACACCCCGGTTTTGACCCCGTTTGCATTTAAATAATATGATGTAAATAATCATGGTGTGGAGCTAGGAAAAAGCCCCACCATTGATTTAGTGTTTATGTTGCGGCAATTAATATTGAGCCGATGGTATTTTATACTAGCTAAACATTAAAATAATTGGACATTATGTTAAATTTGCAATTCTTAATTAAAAACCTACAACTAGCTATGTCAACACAACTAAATGAGATGGGGGCATGATTTTTCCTAAGGATAAGGGGGGAGAATTGGAAGAGTGGGAAGAAATTCGAATTAGGCAAAGCACCACTTCGGGAAAAACGGTTTTTAAATTTTCTTGGGCAACAAAACACCAAAAACGACTACCTTTAGCTCACCCATGGGCATTTCACCTTCCCTTCACAATTTTGACTATGTGTAACATTTTTGGATCCTAATCTTCATTCACACAGCAAGCAAAACTACTCTGAGTCTGAATCCTTCACGATTTTTCTCCTATTCGTCGATCTGGATCCTTCACGTTTTTTGTTTTCCTGTGTGAATTGTTTCTTTTCACATTTTCTCCAGTCTGCTAGTCGTTTTCCTGAATCCGATTTCCTAGAATCCGATTTTGTGTCTTTGATTTGAATAACCAGCAAAACATTTTCGTTTTGGTATTTTGTAGCAGTCGGTTTGACACTTGCAATTATCAGAATTTCGTAAATTGCTGTGTGCATGTGTAATTCCTTGGCTTCTTCTTACGTTGATAATTCCAGGACTAAGATCACTGTGTGTGCATCCTCGTTTGACATCTAAACTAATTTTGGGAAATGGAAATGGAGTCTAAACTTGCTTGATAAACCTAGTGTGTGAAGGCACCTCACAGACCGATCTAGAGGGTTGATTTTCTTCTTTGCATACACTAGAAGTGAAGGCACCTCGTTATATCAATTTTTTTTTTGAAATTATTTAAATCTTGATTTATCTTACTTCTTATTGGTTTATATAGGTGATGTAGGCCTCGGACTTTGTGCCCCAAGACCCGGCGGTGAGATTGCGTAAGCAACTTCTTGTCAAAACAGTTATGAGGCTAGTTTCTCGAGAGTTGCTTGGTAGCAAGGTAATAATGGCATATTAATTTGTTACCAGTGCATTACATAAATGAATTGTGATACAGATGAGGCTTATATTTGAAATAATATAATGCCCCTTGTTTCTGACATGCATTACCTCAATTGGCAATGATGGGCCTCCCAAGGCTCCTCGTAGGCTGTGATATTTTCTAAGAAATCTGCCTTCTGCTGCTTAGGGTTTCTGCACACATATTGTCCCATGGCTCAAGGCAAGGGAGATTTAATGCATCTGCAGTTGAACTGACCTTCACTGTCATGTGTTTTTATTGTGTGTTGAATTTGAAGCTTTCGTGTTATGAAGGCCAATTTCAAATCTTGCGAGTTATAGAGGAATTAATTCCCCCCATGTCAGGTTTCTTGCTCAGATGAGTATTCCACATAGTTTATTGTCATACCCAAAAATCTAGTATACTATGTTTTTTTAACTCATAAGCCATAAAACTATTGATATGGTTCATTAGGAATATTTTCGACCTTTTACCCTAGGGTTGCACAGATTCAACTTCTACCATTCTAATATGTCATTGCTGCTTCAGCCACTTATCAGAAATCATTCCACTGTGTTGCCCATCTTTAGACTAACTTTTATTAACAGTAAAAGTAAAACCCAGAGACTTATAATTAAAAATGGGTAAAAATATAGAAATACGTGAAGTCATTTCAGCAATAACCAACAGTAACAATGGCAGCAAGTTTGACTCACCGAATGTTTATGTATGTCAACCTAACACTTTAGTTAACAATTTTAAATATTATCCCTTTTAATTTATATGGAAAACTAGCGCTGGTAGATGTATTGTTATTTATAAAAAACTTGAATTATTAAAGTACGACAGGTAGATCACTACAGTCTTTCATTTATTTTACAAGAGAATCCATATGAATTTGAATATGCCCTCGGCATTGTTAGCAAGGTTGATTTCTATTTTCTGTAAAATTTGGAGGAGCCATTTATTTTCTAACAGAGTCCATATGAATTTCACTGTGCTCTCTACATTGTTAGCAACGTTCATTTCTATTTTCTGTGAAATTTGGGAAAACGATTTATTTTGCAAGAGGGTCCATATGAATTTGATAGTGCCCTTGGCATTGTTACCAATGTTCACTTCTATTTTCTGTGAAATCTGGGAAATCAAGCTTTTTAACAATATTTGAATTTGCAGGAAAAAGTTTCATTTTAATTGAATAACTTGATTGATTGGTCGTCATTGAGACTAGCAAGATAGTAGTTTGTTTCACCACAACTTTTCTCAAAATAGGACAATGGTGAGAAAAAGTCCAAGAATTGTTTTTTTATGTGTGAATATTTACAAGTTTTAAAACCTTAAAAGCAGTGGCTTGTAGTGTCAATGAGATCAGTATACAAATTATAATCACTGGTTTTGAAATCTTTAGACACCAATACTAATGCTGTAACAAAATAGGTCTAGTTTTGTAATATTTTTAATTTTAAGTGGTTCAATAAACAATGATTTCCTATCAAATATATATTTACCTAAATTCGTATTCAAATTGGTCAACACGAATGCTGTAACAAATAGGTCTAATATTGTTGTTCCAATACACATGGATTTCCTATCAAATATATCCTTGGTGGATCTATTATTCAAAACGTTTTCATGTGTGAATTCTCTTGGTGCATCGAAAACTATGGTAATTTACTGTATTGCAAGGACCATTACGGATGGTGTTATAGATATTTTTAATTAAGCTGAGGTAGTTTAGTGTATCTCAGGGACCAATATTGATGCTGTCACAGATAGGTCAAATGCAAAAGAGGGTTTTTAAGGGTTTCATTAAAAGGCAATTTCCTATCAAACATATCTTTTGCCAATTTATTATTCAATTTTTTTTCATGTTTGAGTTATTTTGGTAAGTCTAAAGATTTGGTAATTTAGTGTATCGCAGAGACCAATATGGATGCTCCAATGTAACCGATAACGTATAGGTTTAATTCTATAAATTTTGTTTTTTGCTTTTTTAACAATTACTGCCCTCAAAAACCTAAACCTGATTGTCCTGGATGGAAATCATTGCCATGTTGGGTTACAAATAAAATAAAATAAACATGCATCATTCAGCTTGTTCACTTCACCTCGAATTGTTCACCTCACCTCGAAAGTAATGGTAATACTTGAGTGGCTCCTTGCATGTTTTTCTCCTTGTAGTATCAATAATCAATATGCAACGTTCTAGTTGCATGGCTCCTTGCATGTTCTCCACTTGTAGAAGAGGCATGAGGCATGCCTTTATAGT
>LPNX011079243.1:388272-400489 GCA_001517045.1 Pseudotsuga menziesii
TGTAGCTGATCCAGAAGAGGCATGCCTTTATAGTGCAGTTTTCCATGAAAGTTTGCAGTGCAGTTTTCCATGAAAGTTTGCTTTTTCCATAAAATACAGTTTTCCATGGAAATTTGGTTTGCGGAATTTAGCATCAAGTCTGCCACCTACTGACACCTACTGACTGTTGTGGCAGTGCCTTCTTAGGAGTATAGTAAACGAATCCCTCAACCCTTCGGCCATTAAGGCTTTCGTGAAGGAAAAGAATTGGGGCTTGCAGGATTGATAACAAATCTCAGGAAAAGAATTGGGGCTTGCAGGATTGATAACAAATCTCAGGAACAAAGCAGCTCGGAACATAGAGGCGGTGAGCACTGTTGAGAAGCTTCGATCCACGGTCTTCTCAATTATGTTTTATATTGTTTTATATGTGCCCGACGAAAAGACTTTATATAACCTCTTCGAAGCCTCTTGATCATGCTCATGCTGTAAAGCTCGTTCAAAGTTTTCCAACACATTCCAATTCATGATTGCATTACAAGACCACTCTGTCTTTCTCGTCTTCAAACTCGCCCTTCGCTCTTACTCTGTGCTTCCAACATCTCTAGCATTTGCTTGCTTCCTTATGACTTCTCCCAGCTTTACACCATATAAAATTAAAAAAACAGCAACAAATGGATTTTCCATCAATGGAAACATTCCAATTCATGATTGCATTACAAGACCACTTTGCCTTTCTCGTCTTCAAACTCGCCCTTCGCTCTTACTCTGTGCTTCCAACATCTCTAGCATTTGTTTGCTTCCTTATGACTTCTCCCAGCTTTACACCATATAAAATTAAAAAAACAGCAACAAATGGATTTTCCATCAATGGAAACATTCGTATTGCGATGCATATGTTAACAGGAAATGAACTGCTAACGAGCTTTTAGTTCATCATGTTAATGGGAACTACAACGGGAATACCACGGCAGCTGTTTCCAATGGAGTGCCCGGGATTCGAAACTGCGCTTTCGAAAGGTGCTTTTGGTATGAAGAAGAAATTGAAGACAATCTTCGCTGGTGTTTTGCGCTAAACGTGTAAATTTTGTAAACTGAACTGAATTGTAATACCTTCCGGAGGATTTTGGCATCGCAGAGATTTCCAGGCAATTACCAGGATATAGTGCTGATCGATACATAACCATTCGGCAAGATAGAAGGTGAATTCATTTAAATTCTAAGTTACATAGCTTGAGAAGTTTTTTTATTACCACCATTTATATTTGACTTTTACAATCCTAAAATATGCAACATTGTTGTTACCCCCTTGTTTCTAATATTTATGATAAATATGCAAAATCAGATTAGCAATCCAGCTTCAAAGTTAAATTGAGCAGTTTCTTCATAAATGAAATGTTGAACCGTTGTTTGGTGTTTGATTTGAATCTACTGAATATCAAAAGTCCTGGAATTGTTTCTATTAAAGAAATATCAAATGAAAAGCGACTAATATTGTATCATCCATGATACACCCTCGCTCTCTCATTGAAAACCACCAGAAAAATTCCCACCTAATATTTCAAGTGGAGGTAGGTATTTTAGAATGCGAGATTTAATTTTAGAATTTCATTTTGTTGTTTGAGACAATATGTTACCTTGTACTGAGGATTTAAATCTCTGTGCTGTTGGACTAGTTGTAGCAAGTTAGATAATTCAAATTCTTTGCCCAACTGCGATATGTTTTCATGTTTATTTTTTAATTTTTACCCTGGAAGAGTAATAAGTTGCAACTTCACCATTTTCTGAATGGAACTGCTACTGTTGCATCTTCGTCTAACCATCTTTATTAAACAAACAGAAACTCCGTATGCTTGGAAACCTGCTAGTAACTATATGGCTGAACCGCTGAGCTTACACAAAGTTTCCACTAAACTGCCCTGAGAGAATACTATTTCCTTCGGCTAGGTTAAGAGACTATGTTTCTACAACAACAACAAGGTTGGCAATGTTGAAACGGTGATGCCCTTCAAAATAGTAGTGAGGTTGAAAATACATGATCAAACAAAATTGACATTTCCCAATTTAATATGCATATGAAATGTGGAGAAAGGACTACCATAGGAGGAGAGGAAGGTTTCTTATATACATATTGTGATCTCAAATGTTGATGTTCTTATATACATACTGTGATCTCAAATGTTGATGTTTCTCAACTTAGTGCCTTTTACTATGGATTCAATAAATAATTTTGAGGTCGGTGACCTGGTTCTGGTGTAGTTTTGATTAGTTATTGGCTTTATATAATGGATGCCTTGTTTTTTTAATTGGTCAAAGCATTTTTAACCAGCTTGAGTTATTTCATTTAATTAGTTTTTTAATAGAATTTAGTTGGGTTATTTTATTTAGTTATATTTTAATAGAATTTTAGTTGAGTTATTTCATTTAATTATTTTTTAATAAAGTCTTTTTTGAAATATATGACAAGAAGCTAATAATGACAAAATACCATGAAGAATGACGTGAAATTGCCTTCTAGAAGTGAAATTGTCTTTGAGAATAATACTAGTATGAATGAGAATATTACTAGTAAGAAGTATATTTTAGTTTCAATTTTTTATTTTTTTCAATATTTATTTTCTTTACTACATAGTAAAAACACATTTTCATTTGTGTATCATACTAGTCAATACAATTGAATTCCATAAGGTATTTATTCTATCCAATTCATTTGGGTTATACAATTGAATTCCATAAGGTATTTATTCTATCCAATTCATTTGGGTTTCTTTTTTATTACTTGCAAGTAATTGGTAATTTATATTTGAAGGAATTTCAAATAATGTTTATAGATAATTTTATATGAAAGAATAAAAAGATTTACTAAAATTGAAGAACTCAATGTAATAAAAAATTGTCTATTGGAGAATCAACAAATCTTCTATGTTTTTCATTGATTAATACTAGATTATAAAAATTATAATGATTTCAATGGGACCAAAGTCAAGTCTTAACACATGTTTATTAAGGTTTTAAATATTATAATATTTACTATCTCATGCTAATTACATTGTTAGCTAGCACAAAATATTTATTTATAGTTAATGTTAAATGCAAATGTTTTTTTTCCATACTTGCTATGTTTACCTCCGTCTCCCAACAACTAAAAAACTTTGACAATAACATAAGGGAAATTATATATGATATTAGAAACTATGGTAAGTAATTATACATGATATTGGAAACTGCCATGATACATGGTATAAGCAACAATTTAAAATTAAAATGTCATGCTATTTTATTTACATTATAATTTTGACACATGATTTTCTTTCAAATGTACATGGTTGTCATCTAAAGAGTTCATAAAGAAAATATTATGCATTGAAATATATACGAAACTAATTGAAAAATATGTATCTTTAATATTTTTTAATGGATATGAACATTGCCTCATAGACCTAGTCAAGAGGATTGAAATATATGCATCTATATCTCTACTCTTTTACCATTGCATCAATTGTCAAAAACCACTCTTTTACCATTACATCAATTGTCAAAAACCATCATGCAAATAGCTTCTCCCCATTGCAAATAGCAATGTCCGGGACATTGCCATCACATGGCTCTTGTTAATAATATGTCTTGTATGATATATTTAGTACATCAATAATGTTTTTTAAAATATAAAATGTTAAATATGTACCTATCACCTATACTTAAACACATTTTAATTAAAATATTTTTTGTTAATATTAAAATGATTGAAAAAATATTAAAAAAAAAAAAAAAAATATTACTCTTTTTTTATTTTTGGCAAAATCTTGATTCTTATTGATACTTATATATTTTCTATTTTTCTATTTTTGAGATCAAGGTATGTCTTTTTTGGAATTGTTTATGTTGTTGATACTTCAATTTTTAAATGGTAAACTATATGGATTGCACTTTGGATGCTATTTGCTTATTAAGGTCTGGCGAACACAGCCCCAAAGGTTAGCTTAATTGGTAAGACGTGCGCACACTCTCTTGGTTCGGGGAGAGGTCACCGGTTCGAGCCTTGAGTTCTTTGGAGTTAGGCCTTCTGTGAGAATGGTCGACGGTTTACCACCATATGAAAAAAAAAGGTCTGGCGAACACATTTTCATTATACGTAAGAGTGAAGTATTGATCAGATAACAAATTATTATATGGGATGAATGTAATTGATAGGTTTATTTTGATATATATATATTTTAATAAAAATATAGGTGTTTTGGTTCTAAAAAAGATAAAATTAAACATAATTTTTCAACAAAATTTTATATTAAAAAATAAAAATAATAACATTTTTAATCAATTTTATTTTAATAAAGCTAAATACTTGGTTTAAACCATTAAAACACACCCATATTAATATTTCTTTTCTCATCCTTTCACAAAGTTGCTAGAATAGAGGGACAAAGCCTCAACATTAAAAACCAGCCCTCAAAGTTGCTAGAATAGAGAGACAAAGCCACAACATTAAAAACCAGCCTTCAATTTAATGACAAAACTGACCAGTCAAAATATCATTTTTAAAGCTAATAAAATAGTATGCACAACAAAGTCCTGAAAGCCCAAAACAAAGCTAACCTAAAGTAAAATACTAAAAAAAAGACGGAATGAAATAGAAAAAACTATTGCATGGTGCAGTCCATGAACAAGATCATACAAAACTCCACTCACTTCCAAACTCTGGAGGGAATGTTCCTTTGATCACTTGAAATTTTCATATTTGGAATTCAAAATCTTGGTAATCTCCTCGCACAGAACTTGCCAGTCTTTACTTTGTTGTAGATTACTGTCAGGATGATACGCTACTTTTGCTTTCTTCAGAGTAGCCTTCACATTTTTTGGGCTTCCCAATGGAAGCAGTAGCTGTTTGGTCACGTCTGGATGAAGGCATTTCTCATATATATATATTTCAGGAATGACTCTGCACATTTATTACCCTCAGACTCTACTGCGCTTATCTTTTCTTTCATTCTTTCTGCACTGTCTTTGCAGTTTTCTGCATTTTCTCTTCTCTCCTGCTCAACTACTCCCTCTTGGTGCTTTTTCACTCCTTCAGAAGAATATATGTACCATTCACAACTTGTAATCCATGCAGACAATAGGGCGAGTGCAATCTTGATGCTCTGAAAGTGGTAGGGATGGGCCTTCTTCTCCATTTTCAGAACAGAGGAATACGATTTCCCAATCCTGCTCAATGCAATAGCCTCGTTCTCCAAATGTTTTTCTTCTGTTACACGAAGAGAAATCTTGAAATAGTCTATAGCTTCCCAGATTATCTCCATATCGCCACACATTGCCTTCTCCAACAGCTCTTCTCCTTGAATGCGCACCTGGATTGCTTCACACAGTGTTTGGTAATTGAAAACCTCAGTTTTCAAACCTATTACTTGTTTCACCCATTCCTTACCCATGGAAGCCGTAGTACCCAGAAGGCTTTCAGCTCGTTCAAGAGGCCCATAACAGTCACGCATTGCGTTCAAACATTTCTTGTAACCATCCCGGTCAGATAATTCTGTATTCGTCAGAGATTCAACGCCCCGGTGAAATATGAACTCTGCATGGATTTTATAAAGCACAACGCCCATTCTTCTCTTCCCTGCCCACTCCGCTTTAGAGCTTCCCACGGTCTCGCAAAGAACTCTGAGAATTTGCTCAAAACTTGTGGAGTGATCACTATAAAGCTGATCAGACGACCACTCAACGATTTTGGACATTGTGTCTTCAATCTGAGTTAACCACTGCTGTTGTTTCATTGCCAAGCTTCCATAATCCAAAGCCTTGAAATAAAACTCTAGGCATTTCGTCATACTGGATTTTGCAATAGATAATGCAGAACCTGGTCCTTGTTTCCCTTTTTGTGCAGTTTCTTCTTCTTTGTAAAAGAACCATTCGCGTTTTGCCCACAGCAAATTTCAAATCTACTCCATAAATTCCGCGTCGTTCGATGCTGGGCAGGTACATACATATTTATGAAGAGCCGGCAACTACGTTACCAAGGACACCAGAGGCAGCACCGGTTAACCTGTTTTTCCGATTCCAACCGGTGGAGAAAAGGACACCAAACGCAGCGCCGGTTAAACTGTTTTTTCGATTCCAGCCGGTGGAGAAAGGAGGCGAGATGTGGGGACCACGCGAGCTAGCTGGTTTAACTAGCATGAACGTACATGCTGGATAAGCTCAGCCAATTACAATGTATGTCACAAGAAAATCAGTATAATATATCATCAAACCAAATTTGGTGTGCCCCTCCTACCCAAACAACTAAAATTGATGGAGGAAGAGGAAGGAGTTGTGATATATCATATTATCATATCTTTCTTTTGAGTAGAGAACATGTTTCTACTTTCGAGTTAATTAATATAGTTGAAATATAAATGTTTTTTGGTACTTGTCTAGCTCTAATTGATACATAAAATAGGATCATATCAAAAGTGATATTAGAACATCGATGAAAATAATAACAAATTCTCCTCTTATCTACCAATTAAGTTAAAGACAAATGATATTATTGCGCCGAGAGGTGCTCTACAACCCAGTATGGAGGAGATCTTGTAACGTGATGTAACGTTACTAATGTTTGTAACATGTCGGTAAAAAATAATAGTGATAGTGAATATTATGGAAGAGATCTTGTAACGTGATGTAACGTTACTAACATTTGTAACATGTCGGTAAAAATAAATAGTGATAGTGAATATTATGGAAGAGATCTTGTAACGTGATGTAACGTTTATAACATGTCGGCAAAAAATAATAGTGATAGTGAATATTATGGGGGAGATTTTGTAACACAAAATAAAAAATAATATCACTTTCGTAAAGTTATTTTTATTAATAAAAAATAAATTTTCTAATAGGCCAAAATAAATGTTGGCCACAAAAACAATGTAATATGGGGGAGATGTTGTAATCTTCCTACCTAACAAAACAATAAAAAAGTAAAAATTTAATTATCCGTAAAAAAATATGTGGGTCAAGAAAAAAACACAAAAAAATGTTGGCCTTGCACATGGTTTTAAAACCATGTGCAAGGCATTTTAAACAACTCATGGTTTTATTGTACGTGGTTTAGGAGGCTTTGCATATGGTTTTTAAACCATGTGCAAGGCCTCCTAAACAACCCATGGTTTTATTGTACATGGTTTAGGAGGACCTTGCAAATGGTTTTAAGACCATGTGCAAGGCCTCCTAAACAACCCATGATTGTAGGAGGGCCTTGCATATGGTTTTAAAACCATGTGTGGGGAAATGATGCAATGTTTGTTCCTAACAAAATAAAAAATCCTAGGACTAGTCGGCCATTTTAATTATAAAAACACCAACCGGTATTTAAATCCAAACCTGCAGCTTTACCATTCAACTACTTGTCGTGATGATGGTTCCAGATGCGGAATCGAAACGTCGACCTAAAAATGTCTACTGCGGATTGTCCGGAAAAACCCTATAACAACTTATCTTACCGCAGAAATCTACAAACTGAAAAATAAAAAATATTATATGGGGGCCATAAATAATATTAAATATTAATAATAATAAAATTATATGTGGACCTTAAAAGAAAATATGTGTCTTTTGGTTTGAATCAAATCAATGGATGCCTAAGAAGAGGTTTGCACCTTGAGAGATTTGATCCATCTCGGCCCTTGATAGAGCCTAGGATTTGGATCAACCTAATATGAGGGAGATGTAATCTTCCTACCTAACAAAACAATAAAAAAGTAAAAATTTAATTATCTGAAAAAAAAATGTGAGTTTAAAAAAAACACAATATGGGGGAGATGTTGTAATGGTCCTACTTATCAAAATAATAAAAAACAAAAAATTGAATTATCCCCCAAAAAATTGTTGGTCTTGCACATGGTAAAACCATGTGCAAGGCCTTATAAACAACCCATGGTTTTATTGTACATGGTTTAGGAGGGCGTTGCACATTGTTTTCAAGGCCCCCTAAACAACCCATGGTTTTATTGTACATGGTTTAGGAGGGCCTTGCAAATGGTTTTAAGACCATATGTAAGGCCTCCTAAACAACCCATGGTTTTAGGAGGGACTTGCATATGGTTTTAAACCACGTATGGGGAGATGTTGTAATGTTCATTTTTAACAAAATAAAAAACAATAATAAATATTATATGCTCACTATAAATAATATTAATTATTAATAGTAAAAATATTATATGTGGATCTTAAATAAAAAGATGTGTCTTTTGGTTTGAATCAAATCAATGGCTGTATATAGGACACACCAAAGTTAATAGCTCATTGAGTACAATACCTAAGAAGAGGTTTGTACCTTGAGAGATTTGATCTCTCTCGGGTGCTTGATAGAGCCTAAGATTTAGATCTTTTATTAACAATTTTGCCATAAAAATTAACCATACATCAACTTATGATAATTTTCTCATATTCAACGATACACAAATGCCTCTCCTCATGATGTAATCCATTATTTTTATGTATTATCATTTTAGTAAATGCTTTACCTTTTTGTCTTGATATAAATTGTGACAGCAAATAAGTTAATGTGTCACACGTCAACATGCATCTTCCCCATCAAGACCTTGCAAATGCCTCTCCTCATGATGTAATCCATTATTTTCATTCTAGTACATATGTATTATCATTTTAGTAAATTGTAGTAAATGCTTTATCTTGTTTATCTCGATCTAAATTGTGACATAGCAAATAAGTTAATGTGCCACACGTCAATATGCATCTTCCCATCAAGACCTTAAGTTCTGGGTTTATTGTACAGTGTGAATAAAGAAATTAATATGGTATGTTAGTGGATCATTGAAAGGATATAAATGATTACTCTTACATGTATCATAACTTGTTAAATATGAAGGTTAATGGTGTGTGTGTATATATATATATATATGAATGAAAACAATAATATAGTATATGAAAACTATTTGAAATACAAATATGTTCTATTCTCATTACACATTTTCACACAATGAGTTGTACTCATTAATCTCTCTTTGTGAACTTAAACATTATTTCATAAGTGGTATTGGAAAATATATCATGTTGACGTCTTGGAACTTAGTATTACCTTCAACCACTGTATGTTTCATAATTTTAAACATTTGATCAATGTAAAATGAAATTTAAAATAGAAGACACCAATTTGATGTATTTTGCCTAAATTTAACTACTAAAGTCTATAAAGGTGTACATACACTACCTCACTCTAGATTTGAACCTATAACTAACCACATTACAAATATGTAGCATTGCATTAAAGCCATTATAAATTGGATCAATAAGATACATGTAATTCACTCACTAGTTGAGTTGAGTGAAAAATATAGTAAATTCCTTTGCACTATACAACTTTACACCATATTTATAAGAAATACAATGCAAAAGCCTATGCACTATTAAAAAAGAGCATTAATGCTAAGCTGTAAAATGAGAACATGATCACAACCAAATCGGGTGAATTGAAAGTTTAACAACTCCAATATCTGTCTTTTGGCCCTGTTACGGGTTCAAGTTTCCTTATGCTAAATCGCAGAAAACAATATCAATTTTTGAAGACTATGCTTTCAATGTTATACGCTGAATTGTTCCATAATTAAATGGAATGTATGTAAAAGTTTATATGACTATGACTATTAAGATATTTATAGTGAGCAAAACCTACACTTTAATAAATAAAATTATTAATTTCTTTTTTAATAAAAAAGAAAATTCAATCTTGTAATTCATATAATTTATAAATGTCCCATAATTCGATCAACGTGAGAGGAACTTTAAAAAACCCTTCACAATTTCATTAAAAAGATATAGAGTTACCTCTTTATTCTATCTCTACACCAACATTGCATAAATTAAAAAAAACCTTTACAGTTTCATTAAAAAGATATAGAGTTACCTCTTTATTCTATCTCTACACCAACATTACATAAATTTAAAAACCTTCACAATTTCATGAAAAAGATTAGAGTTACCTCTTTATTCTTTCTCTAGACCAACGTTACATAAATAAATACGGCATAAATCTGTTAGTGTGAAAAGCAGAATTAAATTCTAACAGGAACCAAGATTTAGAAATAGGTAGTTCATAAATTGGAAAGATTTGTTTTTGAGTTAAGCAAAATCAAGAAATCAAATTTCTTTACCAGGATCTGTGTTGCATGTTCCAAGATGTCTTTGGACTGAAAATAAGCAAATTGACAGAAAAAACATTACAGGATAGCAGTCGATGACACTGTGCAGCCGAATCAGTTATTGGGGTTGCACAAAGCGGGCAATATCTTGGATCAGTGCTTTTGTACTCCCTGCGTCCTCCTTCAACACGTAGAAACCGTGCTTCTCTTCTTCAAACACGATCATTTGACCTGCTTTACCATGTTTAATGAGAGTCTCGTAGTATGCTTTTGCCCGGTCTCTCAGCATATCACGCCCCCCAATAAAAATCAATACAGGAGGCAGAGTCGCCTCGGCCAAGGTCGGGTAATCGGAGCAGGCAGCGAGCGGATTGCTGAAAGGATGATCCTTATCAGCCCCCTCAGGCAGAGCCATCATGCGATGACTCACACTTCGCTCCAACTCCTCCGGCGATTCGATCTCCGACTGAGTGCGTTGCTCTCCACCGAAGGAAGGCTGCACCATCACCGCCCCTCTGACTTTCAGAGGATTCCAATCGTTGTTCTTCACAATTACATGATGCACGATGTTTCCGCCCGAGCTGTCGCCCACAAGAAACACTCTGGAGAAGTCGGCGTGGGTCTGAAGCCACGGATCGCCGTCTCTTCCATCGTCTGTGTCTCTCTTTGTCGCTTCGGAGCAGAGCCACGATAGCGCGGTGAGGCTATCGTCGTAGGCAGCAGGGAGGCGGTGCTTGGGAGCAAGCCTGTAATTGACAGAAATGACAATTGCTGCTGCAGCAGTGGCCATTCTTATACAGAGCGTGTGGAAACAGCGCCAGGCCGGAGAACCCATGGTAAAGAAACCGCCATGGAAATAGAGGCAAACGGGCATGCTCTCGTTGTTATCAGTTTGAGGTGGAGGAAGAAAGATTCGCAACCATGGTGAAGAAACCGCCATGGAAATAGAGGCAAACGGGCATGCTCTCGTTGTTATCAGTTTGAGGTGGAGGAAGAAAGATTCGCAGCCACAAGTCGAGATTCTGATCCAAGATTATGTCCTTGGACGCCACTCCACAATCCTCAGGTGGAGAGCCTTCTGGGGACGGCGGCACAGGCGTGGCCAGCGTTTGGAAGTCCATACCAGTGGGGTTTTTTTCCATCATTTAACACCATATAACAACATATGAACTGGTTATCTGGAATGGAGATTTGTGGAAGAAATATATAGAAAAGAAGCACAGTGCAGATTCGAATACTGGCTTTGCTGCAGCGTAATTTTCCGCAGTGTTATGGGGAATGCAAATCCGTAATCCTTAATGTTGGCAGTGATTCTAGATGTGCATTGAGCTGTGTGTTTCGAGACGCGCATTGAACCACGTTATCCACGTTATCGGTCATATATCATCATCAAGAACACTGGCTTTGCTGCAGCGTAATTTTCCGCAGTATAAAGTAGTCATACTGTTGTCAGTTATGGGGAATGCAAATCCGTAATCCTTAATGTTGGCAGTGATTCTAGATGTGCATTGAGCTGTGTGTTTCGAGACGCGCATTGAACCACGTTATCCACGTTATCGGTCATATATCATCATCAAGAACACTGGCTTTGCTGCAGCGTAATTTTCCGCAGTATAAAGTAGTCATACTGTTGTCAGTTATGGGGAATGCAAATCCGTAATCCTTAATGTTGGCAGTGATTCTAGATGTGCATTGAGCTGTGTGTTTCGAGACGCGCATTGAACCACGTTATCCACGTTATCGGTCATATATCATCATCAAGAACACTGGCTTTGCTGCAGCGTAATTTTCCGCAGTATAAAGTAGTCATACTGTTGTCAGTTATGGGGAATGCAAATCCGTAATCCTTAATGTTGGCAGTGATTCTAGATGTGCATTGAGCTGTGTGTTTCGAGACGCGCATTGAACCACGTTATCCACGTTATCGGTCATATATCATCATCAAGAACACTGGCTTTGCTGCAGCGTAATTTTCCGCAGTATAAAGTAGTCATACTGTTGTCAGTTATGGGGAATGCAAATCCGTAATCCTTAATGTTGGCAGTGATTCTAGATGTGCATTGAGCTGTGTGTTTCGAGACGCGCATTGAACCACGTTATCCACG
>LPNX011079243.1:416841-431318 GCA_001517045.1 Pseudotsuga menziesii
AATATAGCAATAGAAATGCAATGTCACAATATATAGGGATGGACATTCATATTAAGGTAAACTCTTATATTGAGGAGATACTCCTTAGGTAGGAGCATTAAGTAACAACCCACCATGGACAAGGTCTATATATGTTAAATAACTAATTGTGGTGGTAAGCCTTGGGGCTCTTCTAACATATCCTAATATGTCTCCACTATGTGCTACGATGACAAGTACATAATTTGTTGGGGGCTCAAATCCCTACCTAAGAGGGAACTCTACACATAAATGGAGGTAATTTTTTTCGAGATACCTACTTTATTAATGCATGAATAATGAGGATTTGTGGTATTATCTTTGCAATATATTTAAAATTTAGGGATTTTCCATCCTAGTGTAAAGTTTATTGATTCAAACCAACATCATAAATGGTTGGGCGATCATGCTCATAGAGTGCCCCAAAATGAGTGTAGCACAACCAAGGGAGTGACATTGCACTCAATCGTATCATGAAAGGGGGAAATATAAAATGTTATCAAGAAACTATGATTGACCAAAGAGTGGTGGTCATTATTGGTAACCCACCCTCAATGATATGGGTTAGGATGGGAAAATGTTGGGAGATTCAACCCCAAGACAACAAAGGCAAAGATCAAATTATTTTGACTGCCATTATCTAGTATGACATAATAAGTGTGGCCTGTGATCCACGGGGTCTTCACTCAGTGAAACTATGTCATAGCGCCTTCGTTTGTGAGATATTAGAGAATACCCCTAATTTCATTAGATATTGATAAATACATACCAATATCCTTTTGTCGAGCCCTCCTCCCAATACATATTTCTAATTAAAAATATCCTCTTTTTACAAATCCCATATTTTTACTAGAAACCCCCTTTTATAACCCCCCCCCCAATACCTATAAAGCTCCCATACCACACTCCCCCCACCCCAATACCTACAATACATTGACCTTATTTTTCACTGTTTAAAACCCCCCCTTTATGAATGACCGTGATAAGTTATTGGTCAACAAGGTGAAGCCCCCACGCTTTGATCTAGGATTCGTGGGTAAATAATACTTCACAATATGCTAAGTTATAGTGGTGAGACACAAGGAGCAATATTTCATGAGGGGTGTGGGGTTAGAGACCTCAATAACATTTGGGAGATGAGGGAAATCTTATAGTGAAGGAGGACCAATCACATATTTGAAGAATACGACTTTTAGAGTGGGCTAGTGTTGTAAAATGCTCCATTATTTTAAAGGATCTAGATATATGATTTATGGAATGATCGATAGGGTTTTATATTTTTTATGTGTATTTATTTTTTGATAATTGGCTCGTGGTTGATGGTAGCAGGCTCAGAGTAGGAATAGATAGGGTTTTTATTTTTATTTTTTATGTGTATTTCTTTTTCGATAATTGACTCATGGTTGATGGTAGCAGGATCAGAGTAGGAAGTGATCCATGTATTGGTTATAAAGGTTCCTACAAATTCTCCACAAATATTTTGGACTATTCACACTCATTAAATATTATTATGTTGTCTAATGTATTTGTGTAGACTCAAATGGTGATGTGGTGCAAAAGATGGAGGAACTTTGAGGACTTAGGACTTCATGAAAATCTAATGTGAGAGTGGCAGTGTTTCACACATAGAAACGTTTGTCTCTTTATGAATGAGGCAATTTTTCAAGACCAAATTCTATTTCCATTGTAGATTTTTCATATGGTCAAACACATCAAAGACGATTTCATGGTTGTTGTGAAAGAAAAATTCCAAGGTAGGTTGTTGAGTTGGACTTAGATGCTTCATTGCCACAAGGTCTATTTGATAGGACCTCTAAAGGAAACCTTGGTGTTTGTGGCGTTGGTGGGGTGTCTACCTAAATGTTTCTAATTTCTTTTATATTTTCTTAGGACTAGGTATAGGCACCAACAATTGGTTAGAGCTTAGTACTCTTGATACCTTTCTTAGAATTACAAATACACAAAGGATAACATTTATATATTTATAAATTCCAAAATTGTCATGGGATGGATAATTGAGCAATGCAGATTTAAGAGCTTGGCTTTACGATTTTTTTTCATATTTCTTATAGACTTGTATGATCACAAGAAAATCAATATAACATATCAACAATCCAAATTTGGTGTGCCCCTCCAACCCAAACAACTAAAATTGACGGAGGAAGAGGAAAGGGTTGTGATATATCATATCAGCATATCTTTGTTTTGAGTAGAGAACATGTTTCTGCTTTCTAGTTAATTAATATAGTTGCAGCATAAATGTTTTTTGGTACTTGTGTAGCTCCAATCGATACATAAAAGGGGAACATGTCAAAAGTGATATTCGAATGTAGGTAGAAATGATAACAAATTCTCCTCTTATCCACCCAATAAACTTAAACACAAACTATATAAAAAATGAACATGACAACAATATTACATTTCCTATTAACAATTTTTCCCTAAAAATTAACCATACACCAAATTATGATAATTTCCCATATCCAACCATACACAAATGTGTCTCCTCAAAATGTAATCCATTATTTTCATTCTAGTACATATGTATTATCATTTTAGTAAATGCTTTACCTTGTTTGTCTCGATATAAAATGTGACATAACAAATAAGGTAATGTGTCACACGTCAACATGCATATTCCCATCAAGACATTAAATTCTTGGTTTAATATACAATGTGAATAAAGAAATTAATATGATAGGTTAGTGGATCATTGAAAGGATATAAATAATTTCCCTCAAATGTATCATAATTTGTTGAATATGAATGTTCATAGTGCATATATATATGAATGAGAATAATAATATGAATACATGAAAACTATTCGAAATACAAATATGTTCCATTCTCATTATACATTCTCGCACAATGAGTTACAAGGTTTTATAAGAAATATCCTTAAATGTAAAAAGAGGCATGAAAAAATGATGGATGAATGCAAGGTTTTATTAGTCGTTCTCAAGATACTGTTGAACTTAAACATAATGGTATTGGAAAATATTTCACGTTGGCGTCTTGGAACTTAGCATCAACCTCAACCACTGCAATCTCGTACTCATAAAAAGCAATATTGTTATAGTGGTTGGAGTCTTTAGATCCTTCCTTGTATTTGACAATGAAGGCGTGAGGAGGAGAGTGTTGGCGTCTTTTAACAAGGATATGCAATATCTTTATTTTAATCTTTTAAGATAAAATAGAAGACTTAGGAAATAATAGTACTGTCAAAAAAGAATGTTTCATAATTTTAAACATTGGATGGATGTGAAATGATTTTAAAGTAGAAAGATAATATTTTATCATACAATTTCGATTAAACCTAATTAAACATATTTTTTTGTTAATTACCAAGATCTCCAAGGGAAAATATCTTAAATAATCACATTATAAATCTCTCAGCATGACATTAAAAAGTTCAATCTCCACATTATAACAATTTCATTAAATAGATTAAGTGTTACCTCTTTATTCCATCTCTATATCAATCTTATATCAATCTTTTCAACGTGAGAGAGAAAAAAAAATGACAATTTCATTAAATAGATTGAGAGTTACCTCTTTAGTCTATCTCTATATTAATTTTTACACCAATATAACATAAATAAATAACTACAGCATAAATTACCTCTTTATTCTATCTCTATACCAATCTTACACAAACATAACATAACATAAATACAACATAAATATGTTAGTTCAGGAAAGATTTGTGTTTAAGCTTTATAGATTTACACTATATAAAAATTTAAAAGTGACTTACACTTTTTTTGGTAAATCTTGCGTCAATGGAGATCATTAAAACTATGACATAGGATGACTAAACACTATGAAAACATTGAAAGCTATGACCTACAATGACTTAAAAAAATTCATACCTACATTGAAAAGAATTACAAAGATTTGTTTATAAGCAAAACCAATAAATCAAATTTCTTTACCAAGATCTAGGTAAAGATTTATTTTTTTATTTTGACAGTGTAAGCTATGGCATACAATGACTAAAAACATTCATACCTAAATTGGAAATATTTGTTTATAAGTTAAGCAAAATCAAGAAATCAAATTTCTTTACCAAGATTTGTTTTGATATTTCAAGATGTTTTTTGATTGAAAATAAGCCAATTGACAAAAGAACATCATAAGATACAAGTTTATATACATTGAGTTGCAGAACATTTCTATTTCTTCCTCTGTACATACATTTCAGCCTCCAGAGTTTGACTTTTCTTTGTATATGCTTTCCTTCTCCAAGCAGTTAGCTGCAATTGAATTAGCCTTAGCCGAATCTCAGCCATTTCAATACCAACTACGAGAATAGCTAAGGACTGAAAAAGATATGTTGCTAGAACAACTGAAAGGCAAGCAGAAAGTTGTTGAACAATCTAGCCCAAGCTTTCCTCAGAAAGCAGTAAGCTTTCATGAGCCAGCCACTATCTACAAGACCTACCCAGATCAGCATGAGAGTAGACAGAAGTATAGACTTTCTACAAGAGAGACTTTAAGGGCTATGATCAAGACTAAGCAGCAGCAAATCAAGCAGCTCTGCACAGAGATTAGTGAGCTCCAGGATCATATAAAGATCCTTGATACAGAAGAAGAGCATTCTTCTGAAGATGAGCTTCATAAGTATGTAAAAGGTGCTCTGGATGTGAATATAGAAGAAGAGCACGAAGTAAGTCAAGAGCAAACTGAACAGATTGGTCTCTTTCAGCCCAGCATGCATTTGATGTCAGGACCAAAGCTGTATATCAATATTCAGTTTGATTTACAAGAATTCAAACCATACACTCTTTCTTGTCAGATTGATTCTGGATGCCAGGTTAATCTGTGTAAAGGTTCTGCACTACCATTCTATTACTGGGAAAAGACATTTGGCAGTGGAACTGCTATTCATGGAACGCCAGTACCCATCAGGGGAAAAGCTGAAATAGTCCCAGTTGTTTTCGGAAAGGCACAGAGTAAGCTAACCTTCTATAGGTTAGATGAGTTAAAAGATGATTGCCTGTTAGGTTCTGATTTTCTACATCAGGTCAGTCCCTACACTTGCGATCACTATAAAATGACATTCACTTGTTGCATCAATCAGAGAAAGGTTATCCTTCCTCTATCATTCACAAGTGAAGTGAAGTGCCAAAGAGTGACAGAATAGGAAAACGCTAGTATTCCTCGGCTAGCGAAAATGGAAAGAGCCATTGCTTACTCAGAGACACATAGTGAAAAAATGTTAAAAGAAATCTCTGAGAAGCTAAAGAAAGATTGCTGCTCTGACAGCCCTAATGCCTTTTGGAAGCGAGAGAAATATTTCGTATCCTTACCCTATGATCCGCTCCAAAAGATCAAACCAATGAAAGCCTCTGCAAGTGTCATGACTCCATCAGAGAGAGAATTCTGCAAAACAGAGATTGCAGAATTACTACAAAAAGGACTAATTGAACCCTCTAAAAGTCCTTGGGCATGCCGTGCTTTTGTTGTAAATAAACACTCAGAGCAGAAAAGAGGAAAACCAAGGTTAGTGGTAAACTTTACGCCACTAAATGCTATACTTCAGAAAGTCAGGTATCCACTACCTGATAAAGCCAGTCTCCTACAACGTATCACTGGTAATACTATCTTCAGTAAGTTTGATTTGAAATCTGGATTCTACCAGATTGGCATTATTCCCGAAGATAGGTTTAAAACTGCATTCTCAGTTCCAAATGGGTTATACCAGTGGAAAGTCCTACCTTTTGGCATCAACAACGCTCCATCTGAATTTCAGAAAAGGATGGAAGATATCTTCAGAGACTATCCATGGTTGTTGGTATTTATTGATGATATTCTAATCTGTTCTCACAGCTTGCAGGAACATCTCAAACACCTGCAAATCTTTTATGATTTGGTTTACAGACATGGATTGGTTCTCTCAGAGCCAAAAATGGAGATTGGAAGAACCCAGATAGATTTTCTGGGGTTGCAAATAAACAAAGGAACTGTTGTCCTTCAAAATCATATCCTTTAGAGTTTCAAGAAATTTCCAGATGAGATTAAGGACAAAACAAAACTCCAGCGGTTCCTTGGTTCTTTAAATTATATCAGACTGTTCTATCAAGGACAGGCTAGAGACATAGTTCTGCTTCAACGCAGATTAAGAAAAGATCCGCCTGCCTGGTCTGGTGAAATGACTGCAGCTGTCAAACGCATAAAAGAAAAAGTTATGAAGCTGCCAGCCTTAAATCTACCTACAGGAAAAGGTAGACTGATCATAGAAACAGATGCTTCTTCCCATACCTGGGGTGGAGTATTATTAGAAGACATTGATCAAAAAGAGAATATTTGTGGCTACGGCTCAGGATCTTTCAAGAAGGAAGAATTAAATTATCCCTCAAGCCACAAAGAAATTTTAGCAGTCAAAAAGACTGTTCAGCACTTCATTCTCTTCCTCAAGCCCGTCAAATTCATTATCAGAACTGATCTAAAGATTATGCCTGGAATGCTTAAAAATGAGACTGTTATGGCAAAAAAAAATAGCCCTATTTTAAAATGGTTTATTTGGCTTTCTAATTTTGATTATGAGATTGTATATAAACCCGGCTATCTTAACTGTCTTGCTGATATGTTGACCAGTGAGTCAGCAGAAGACCTGCAGAAGCTCCAACCAAAGTTAAAAATGTTTGATGCAGGAGAATCCAGTTCTGGTCCAGCCAGAAGAAGAATGAGAAGAGAGATGAAGAAGCAAGAAGAAGAAGCAGCCAAGCCCCTGACTTATGAAGAGCTGCTTGAAAAAGAAGGATTATTTCTCCTTCCTTGGGATGGCACAATGCCCAGGAATGTCCAGATCCAATCCCTGGGATACGCTTCAGCTGATGAAGCGAAAAGATTCCTAAAGCTAACACTGATCCAGAATTTGCAGACTTCGCCATTAAAACTCACAATTCTAGAACGGTGGGAAAAAGAGGCGTTCTTCAGTTTCGCTGATGCCACTACAAAACTCAAAGACTGTCCAGAGGTATGGATAGATTATGATGACGAAGAACACCTATGGTACATAGATCTCTGCGGAGGAAATATGACATGGACAAGCTATAACTTGATCCTACAATGTTGCAGAGAAAATAGCTCTGTAATTATATTTGCCGACCCTCAGAATCTCAAAGCAAATGCAAGATGGTCGGGATGGACAAATGTGTTCCTAGATCAATTTTGTCCAAGGAAAGACTGGGAACAAAGAAGAGCAAATTTTATACTTCACTTGAAGGCAGACCTAGAAGTTGCGAACCAGAGGGAACTATGGTTCAAATTTAAACTTCATTTTGAAAGCGGGACATATAAGCGCCTTGAGCACAGAATGTACGTCCAGCAGAAGGTCATAAGAAGAAGTGTGGAAAATAACCACATTGAGTCCAGAGTCACTATTCGTGACATACCACTTGACTTCAAAGTGGAATCCCATTTCCGTGGAGAGTTTATTTGCGAACTGTTAGCAGTCTTAAACGGTTCAGATGTACAATGCTGTTTTTCTCCGTGGTTATATCCTCTTCCATCAGATCTAGAAGAAACTGGATCGCCTATAGCAGGAGAAGCTCAAGGATACGACTCCCCAGAAGATGATGACATTTGGGAGTATCTCCAAGGACGAGATCCTTGGGATTGAAAGCGGTGGTGGGCCGCATGAAGCCTGAGTGGGCCAGGTTTGCCCCACACTCACCCGTCGCGGGCTGGAAATAGCTCCACTGTGTAAATAGTAGTTTAGATGCTGTCATGGGCCAGCTATGCTCCACCGTGTTTAATGCTGTCTTTTGGTCAGGTCTGTCATAATGATTCTCTGGGTCCCCGTAATGCCACTGGCCAATTAAGGGACGAGATAATGGAAGTGGTAGCCCCCACTTTCCACCCCGGTGATTCGGTTGTGACTGGTAGTTGTCAGTTTAGATTACCGGATCTCTTTATAACCGGTTAGTGCCAGTCAGTATCCACCGGTTGGACCGGCTAGAATACTATAAATAAACCTCTCGGGCTCATTGTTATGCATCATATTCGGAGATCACATCCCGAGTCTTAGAGAGCTCTGCAAGTAGTGTGTCAGTCTGAGCAAGTAGTCCGCTCGGCTCTAGGTTTGCATTTTGTCTGTAATTGTCGAGCTCTGTGTATGCTCTCCCTCTGCGCTTAGTGCGACCAGCTGGGATCAAAAGCAGGGATCTCAAGTTGTAATGAGTCTGTAATACTATCAAGTAGCGTATGCTCTCCCTTTGCGCCTCGAGCGAACAGCTGGGATCAGAAACTACTCTGAGAGTAAGTTTATGTTATCATATCGAGTCTGTAATCAGTCTGCAAATATACTGTTCACTCTGTAATTCTATTGTTGTTCGGCCCTGCCGACTCTAATAAAATACTGTTCAATACTGTTCATTAAAGCATGTTACTGTTCACTATAATTCCATTAGTCATTACAATCTGTATTGTCTTAATATATTGCATATCCCGTATATTGTTGCGTGAAGTTGTAAGCATTGTTGAAGACCACATGAACATCCCAGAACAATTATAAAAAGTGTGTAATCGATCCTGCCGCAATTGGTATCAGAGCCAGTGAAGAAGGTTGATTATGGTTTAAACAATTATCGAACATTAGCAATTGATAGACCCGCACACGCAGAGAAGTTCCTGTTGTGGTTAATGGTGCATCCTGAGAGTGATTTGGATTGTTATGAGAATTACCAGCAGATGGTTCGAGATCGTGATTTTGCTTTCCACAGATTCTGCAACCAGTTTGAGAAAGCTACCCTGTAAGTTCTTGTCTGACTTACATATCCTCTTTTGTTCTGTTGGACAGTTGTAGACACTTTGCATTATCCAGTAGGTAGGGAAACCTGTTGAGCGATCGGTGGTGTTCCTAGGAGCTATTAGAGAGGTCGTTGGTAGAAGGCAGTGAAGGCCAAGAAGAGAGAGTGCCTGAGTAAGTCCTTGCATAGACCAGACCGCTAGTGAGACATAGTTCCTTTTTAGATGGACCCAACGATGGATAGTGTTGCTCACACCCGTCTAGACTGCCAACAAGCAGAGGATGGAACTGTCAGTTTGGCAAAGCGTCGTTCGTCCTTCTCACAATGCAGTTCATCAGATCCCGACTCCAGTATCATCCATATAGATGAACCAAATCCCTCATATGAATGGAAACTTCCTACATTGCTCCCCAAAGAAATATATAAGCTAAAGTTTTGGGAATATGTGTCTTCTCAACATTTATGTGTTTCTTCTGTTGATATAGCTTTTACAGATGCGGATAATCCAGTCCACATCAACTTGCTTGATCGTTCGCAGATCGAGTGGGCTCGCAAGCAAGGGTATAAATATGCACACCTTGGTGCTATCCGTTTAGGTTTAAATCCTCTTGTCAGACCTTTTCTCAATGTTTCTTCCTTGTGTGTCGCAGTAGATACCCGCCACAGGCATTTTGCAGATGCCATAATCGGTGGTTTTGCTGCCCCTTTGCATGATGGTCCTGCATTCGGAACTATATATCTGAAGTTTAGTGTGAGTCTCTTTGACCCTCATATCTATGATCTCCTAAAGGCGTATGTCCTTCCCCAAGGATTTTCCATGATGGATGGTTCCTGGATCATCCAGCTCAAAGCTGCTGTCATTATCTGTTTCGGCAACGATACTCTTCCAGCCTTACAGTCTCCCGTGCACAATACTCCGCGCCTGCTCAGCGTGGTGGAAACTGATATCTCCCACAAAGCTCAACCTGTTTTATTTGATTGGAGAGGAATTCAGTATCCTCAAGAATGGGAATGTAAGTATGATGAATTGAGAAATGCCGAAGCATTACAAGATTCATTGAAAAATCAGCCAATTACTTTTGACAGACAACACAACTCTTTCAGAATGCCTAATGTCACTCATTTTCCTCGGTTTTCCTTAGCCGATGTAAATCCTTCTCTATCTCGTTCTCCATCTACTCCCTCCTATGCAGTAGATAGAAGATTGTCTCAACTCCCTTCATTCGGTGTTCCTGAGAACAAGCCTTCAGAATCCTTTACTGGCCTCAATGATAATGAACACAGAGGTCAACATTCAAAATGTCCAGCATGTCGAAAATCAATTGAAAAACTTCGACGTTTTAGAAAGTCTCCCCAGCTAGGCATGTTTTCTCTCCCACGAGAAAGTGATGCCCATGAAATAGAAAGGGATGGTCGTAAATCATATTTCCCGGGTAGGAATTTACCCAATATTCCTTTCAGACAATATACTCCAGATGGTCTGAGCAAAAGAGAATATTTGCCTCAGAAGACTGTTGAAGTTGGAGAAACTCCATCTGATGAAGTCAGATTGAGTAATTGGGGAAACCTGTAGCAACACTTGACAGCTAAGAATCTTGATGACATAGCTAGAGATATCCTGAGTCTCCAAGCTAACTTGCAGGAAGAAAAAGACAAAGTAGCCGAAATGAATGAGAAGCTGGAACTAGTTAAGCATTTACTTGCTGATTCTGAAGCAATCAAGAAAATGATAGCTAAAGCCTCAGAGAATATTCTGAAAAGGCTGAGTAAGCTAGAAGAACTTTGCAAAAGAGCATCAAATTTAGGATCAAAGGTTAATAAACCTAGTCCTTCTATTTTAGCTTTAGCCGCTGAAGGATATAAAAGAAAAGATACTAGGGCAAAGCTAGAACGCAGCTTATCATTTGGGATGATGAATGTGCCTGAACCAGACCAAAGGCCAGAATTTGACTTTGGTAGATCAGACAGAGAGTTCCGCTCTCTATTTAAATGGGTTACAGCTATCAAAGGGCTTCCTTCTTGTTTTCCTGAGAAAACCTATCAGAAGATTACAAGGTTATATGAGCAAGTCACTACTCGTGTCCAGAAACCTGAACCAGTTCCTGAACCAGTAGTGCCCGAAGTTATAGAAGTTCCTACTTCTATAGAATTAAGTATGCTCAGCACAAATGTGCTAGGATCCTCTTCAGGAGTGAAGGATGAACCAGAATTTGATGAGCCTATGACAGAGTGAGAAGCTGCTCCAGCTCCTCGTATTCCTTTAAGCTTCAGCACCCATACCTTCAACAATATCATCTCCCAAATGCCTGAACATCCAGTCCTGAATATTGATTGCCAGTCCAGAGACGCCATCCATGATTCCCTAAATCTTCTGTTCCACTGGACTCTATCTAAAAAGGCTCAGAATCCTGATATCACAGGACAGCAAATTGCTACGCTTTTAGTCATAGGACTAACAGGCTTGGCTAATGAATGGTGGCGATGGTTGCCACAGAGAGTTCGAGATGATATATTAAATGCTGATGATGCTGATCAGCAGTTGCTCAAAGCCCTGGCTTCGCAATTTCATGGCGGAGATGATGAAGATGATGCAGATCATCTTGCATCCTTATTTATGTCAGCCAGACTTTGTAATTTATCGTAAGCAGATGAATATTTCTGCTACATGCAGAAACTCTTAATAAGAGCTGGCAAAGCAAGTGATCCAGCTTATTTGAAGCATTACCTAAGGAGTTTTCCCGGCCATGTCCCAGATGCCGTGGAAAAATATATGAAGGACAAAAATCTCAACTATCAGAATTTGTCAATAGCTCAGCTCCATCATCATATCAAGGAAACATGGCAAGAACATTTCCTGTCTAAGAGAATTGATAAAGACTTTAAGAGACATCAGAACATGTACACACCTTCATTCTGCAAGAAGGTAGCACAAATGCCAGATTGGGGATGCGGTGCACATAATAGAGGGCATCTCAACCAGAAATGCCATTGTTCTTCAAAGCCACGCAAGAAAAAGAATTTCTTATCCAGTGATCCTTGATATCACTACCCTGACAAACCCTTACAGTTTGGCAGGAAAAAGCCTTATAAATATAAGCGCTATAAAGCTCCTAAGCCGCCTCCTCGAAAGCAGTGATATATTAAAAAGAGCAGGAAACCAGCAGACAAAGAATCTTGTTTCCTGTGTGGCGCTAAAGGCCATTGGGCTAATAAATGCCCAAAGAAGAAAGATAAGCCCCGGTTAGCTGCATTTTGTGACTTTGTACAACCCCAGTGTTCCTCCAGTAAGAATCCACCTACTGGTGAATTTCTATATCTCCCTCCTCCTTCTAACACTAATGAACATTTTATGTGACTCCAGCAGGCTTGTTGACCAATGTATCTCTAGGAGTTCTGACCATTGGATCTCTCGATCATCAAGCTTCAAGCTTACTGTAGCCAGATTAGCAGGTTTGCTGACCATTGGATCTCTAAGAGCTCAAGATCCAACCGATCATCAAGCTTCAAGCTTACTGTAGCCAGATTAAATTCTCTAGAACTGACTGAATGGATTGCTCTTGCCTCAGTCAATGACACAGTACAACTCGAATCAGTTATTGGGTTGCACAAAGCCGACAATGTGTTGGATCAGTGCTTCTGTACTCCCTGCGTCCTCTTTCAACACGTAGAAACCGTGCTTCTCTTCTTCAAACATGATCATCTGACCTACGTTACCATGTTTAATAAGAGTCTCGTAGTATGCCTTTGCCCGGTCTCTTAGCATATCACGCTCGCCAATAAAAATCAATACCGGAGGCAGAGTCGCCTCGGCCAAGGTCGGGTAATCGGAGCAGGCAGCAAGCGGATTGCTGAAAGGATGATCCTTATCAGACCCCTCAGGAAGAGCCATCATGCGATGACTCACACTTCGCTCCAACTCCTCCGGCGATTTGATCTCCGACTGAGTGCGTTGCTCTCCACCGAAGGAAGTGTTGGAAAATGGTAATTACTCGCAGATCAGTACGCAATCTTCAGCCGACTTAGTACGCAACTTTCAGCCGACTTTGTCAGAGGCCATACAAGTCAAAATCTTGTCTGCCAGTCTGGCAAGGAGGAAAAGTCTCCGAGTAGGCAACATAGTCCAGTCGAATTTATTTCAGAAGCTAAGTTATTAGGTAGCAGTTATTACAGCCTTTAATGGCAGGTCAATCGACCCATGCTGTAGCAATTTTCAAATTGTCTATAAATAGAAGAAGCATTTTGTAAATCAGGAGAACACAGGTAGTAGACAGTAGAGGAACTCCGGGTGAGGAAGAACAGTTGAAGCTCAAGCTTCTGTACATGCAATTTAGTCGACGAGCTGAAGCTCTGTAGACCGACGAGTCTGGTCGGACAAGTCTGGACCGACCATTTTGTAACCGACAAGTTTGTAGTACTTTGTTATTTCAGCATAGTTAATATATGAAATAGTTTGTGGTTGAATGCATGATTATTTGGCCGCTCATGTTTCCAGATTTACTCCTGTAAATGTCATTTACAGTTACTGTTAAGTGAAAGAACAAGAACCCATAAAAATCTCACTGCGTGAAAGTTCCAGGTTTTACGGCACATTGGTCGACTCAAGTCTTCCTACATATTTGGCACATGTTTCTCATAAGTTATTTGGATTTGTAAATCTGTCTATTTTACTTCATTTTACTCACAGGTGAAAAGCATTTATAATTTCTTAAGTCTTTAGACTTAGAATCATATCCTGCAGATTTCGACCAAAGTAAGCCGACGAGAGTGAGCCGACTAGAGTGGTCGAAGAGCCGACTAGAGTGGTCGGTTGGTCAACCGACTAAAGAAGCCAACTTGGTCGGAGAGCCGACTTGGTCGAAGGTCCGACTTGGTCGGAGTAAAATTGGTCGTCGTGAAAATTTGAATTTCGACTGAGCCCTAAACTCAAGTTTAGTCGGCTCAGTTTTGGCTATCTGGTATCAGAGCAAGGTTATATCAGAGCAAGGTTTATATCAGCCCAATATTTTAGGAAAGAAATCTTGTCTTAAAGAGTGGAATTTAATTTTCTAAGGAAAGTTAATTAAATTAAAAAAATGGCTTCCACTTCTGGTTCATTACAACCTCCAAGTTTTACAGGAAAGAATTATGAATATTGGTCTTTAACAATGAAGGCTTTATTCAGAGGTCAAGATGTCTGGGAGATAGTCCAGCATGGTTATGCAGAACCAGCAGACATGACAGCATATAACAATCTCTCACAGGCTGAGAAAGATGTCTTGAGAGAACAGAGGAAGAAAGATGGAAAAGCTTTGTTTTTCATACACCAAGCTATGCATGAAAGCATACTCCCAAGAATAGCAGCATCGACTAATGCCAAGCAAGAATGGGATGCATTGGAGACTGCCTATCAAGGTTTGACCAAGGTAAAGACATCCAAGCTGCAGATTCTGAGAAAAGACTTTGAATCTCTTTGCATGAACGATTCAGAGAATGTAGACACATTCTACACCAGAGTTGTTGGGTTGATAAACCAACTGAAATCTCATGGAGAACCCGTATCAGACCAAATGGTTATTGAAAAAATTCTTAGAAGTCTTCCCCCAAGATTTGAGAACTTGGTTGTTACCTTAGAGGAACACACAGACATGTCAACATTCTCCATTGATGAGCTGCAAGCTTCACTCATCAATCATGAACACAGAATCAGCAGATCACAGACATCAT
>LPNX011079256.1:7662-19016 GCA_001517045.1 Pseudotsuga menziesii
CAAAAAAATGAGATGTTGATTCCCAGAGCTACGATCCACGAAATCACAAACCATCTGGATCAGGTAAATCCTCATGGCATCCTATTTCATCTTAATTATTTTATTTTATTTTTACATGGTCAATTTTTATTTTTATGGCATCCCAAAAAAGGCAATTTCTTCCCACGCAGAAAAGCATGTGATTTCTGTATATAGGGCTTAACATACATGGAAAATCCTTCGATTTTTTGTGTATGTATGAAGCTGTTTGCATAACAGTCACGTATAAGGCCACGTTTAACCATTTTTAAGGAAAAGAATGATGAAACTCTATTTTTTTGTGGAGGATGGTTATTGAGTGGCGTGAACACGATCTTGAAGATGTTGATAGGGCTGTGCAAGGCGATTGAATGGCCCAAAAAGATTTGAGGGCTTGTATTTTATACAAATTCTGGCATCTTGGTAGCTTGAGAGCCAAGCCAAGACTACTCTAAATGCTAGTAGACTATTGGGATCCTGATACAGAAACATTCCAGTTGGATGGGATGCCCCTCATCCTTGAGGTTGAGGATATATACTTCATTACCGGACTATCCCACAGAGGGGAAGTAGTCAAACTAAGAGCTCACGTGTTAGGATTTGGCCTCACAATTGAGAAATACATTGCAGTTTACTACCTCTTAGACATGGAAAAGGTTTGGATTCAGATCCCAATGAACTTGATCCAAAACCTAGGGCTCAAGGCCATAGTACTGGAACTTGGCAAGATTGTAAGATTTGAATCCCTTCACCAGGAATCTAGACCATTGATGTTCTATGTGGTGGAATGCATGAGTCCCAACATTTATGATTGGAGCACCTCCCTGCTGGCAAACATGAAACACCAGTTGATAGACTGCAAGATGGGAAGAGTGAGAAACTTTGGCTTCATAAGCATCTTGAGTACCTTTTTCTTTGAGTGCGTACTAGGGGTAAGCCCAAGAGTGGAGATCACTCCTCATGGTGCTCAGGATCTAGCTCAACTATGCTGGGTGAATGTGATGCAGAGACTAGGAGGGGGACAAGATGCCAACCCTTACCCAACAGACTTCTTCCTCTGGTGGCACAGACAGATCATAGCCATAGATGACTACCCCTATGAGTAGATAAAATTCTGCGGTGACCCTAATATGCCTATTCCACTTGATCCGCATACAAAGACATAGGTAACAATCTCGACTCAATCTTGTTTTTGAATTATTAAATTATTTTTTGTGTTTTTTGATATAGTGAAATTAAGAAGACATGTTTTGTGTAATGACATATATTTATACTGGTCATATATACGTAGATGTTGGACCTAGATGGCTAGACGGTTACCCTTGACATCATCAGAGGGTGAGGGGTGATGACATCATAGGTGTGGATGCGGAGCGTATGCTCCAAAACATCCATACAAACTTTGTTTGGCTGACACACAGAGTGCCCATGGCACAATTCAAGCACTATCCTGAGGCTATGCAACGACAGGTGGTGGGTGTACCACACACATCAGTTCACTTATTCAGATGGCTAGATAGAGCTATCGTGTGTTATCATGATCAACACCCTACTCTACAAGATTAGAGGCCTAGATGTACTTTTTTTTGTATTGGTCGTGTAGTATATTTTGGTGGCTCGGAAGCCCCATTTTTGTATTATGACATTATGTATTATGACACCACGTTTTGGACTATATTTTAATGAAAAAGTATTATGATGATCGATTATTTATATTTACATGTGTAAATGTGTTGTGAATGTTTCATTGTCAATGTACCAAATTCCAATCTAGTACGTAATTTGCATATGAATCAACAACTTGATTATAATTTCTTGGAATGTGAATGTATGTAATGTTCTCAAATTGTCATTCTAACAACCTTACTCTCAAGAATCTTCGTAATAAAGTTTGATCTCTAATACGATACACACCATTTAACTGTAATACCACTAACTGTGAGTCAAGACGTACCTCAAGAGACCAAATACCATGAGAGTTGGCATCGAGTAATAACTCAACCACGACACTATATTAAACAATATTGTTTGATGAAGGTCGTAGACATACACCTCCTGAAGATAAAACCTGACCCGTAGGAGTATAAATCACCCAATAAGCTGAAGCTAAGTTTTGAGTGTGGCAGCTAGCATCGTCAGCATATCCTACATATACCAAAGACTTTGTTGACATCTTTCACAACAAACGAAAGCACATTAGCCTACTCGATCACCATAAGGGAACCAAAACTAAACTATGCAACTATACAATAATATACACAGCATCATCCCTGGATGAGAATTACACAGAGTGTGTTTTTAGATAGAGCCCATTTCTAGGCTCTGCCAAGACTATCCCTTCATAATCCACTAGCTCCTAAGCACCTTTCTCTAATATTCGCTTGACCACGTAAGGCCCATGTCACATAGGTTTGAACTTTCCCGCCCTTAAAGGTTCACTAGATTAGTCATACAAGAGGACCAAATCACCTTCACTAAACTTTCAGGGACGAACAAAATTATCGTACTAGGCTTTAACGCGACACTTATTAACCTCAAGAGCCATTAAAGAATCTTGACGCTACTCATCGAGTTTCTCTAAGTAGACCGAGACGTTCCTCTAACACAGAAGTCTCTGGAAAAATTTCCATGGCTAGCTTTAAAGAAGGGACTTTGCATTCAACTGATAAAATTGACTCCACCCCATGCACCAACTCATATGGGGAAAAACCAGTGGAAGTCTTAACCACGGTTCGGTAGGCCCACAAAGTACAATATAACATGATATTCCGATTTTTCTTGCTTTGTGTGATGGTTCATTGGAGAAAGGCCATAAGTGACTTATTCACTGCTTCAACCTATCGATTCGCTTGAGGATAGTAAGAAGAGGAATGCTCTTGATTATACCCTAACTTCCAAGACAACTCAACCATCATCTTATTTTGAAATTTCTTGCAATGGTCAGTGAAAAGCTCCTTCAGGATACCAAATAGGGTGATAATATGATCGAATATGAAATTTGTAGCTGTCTCATCGTCAGTTTTGATTGTGGGCATAACCTCTACCCATTTCGTGAAATAATCAAAAGCCACTATGATATGATGATTCCCCCAGCCAAAGCTGGGTTGTAATCCATAAAATCATCCCCCCCCCTTAGTGAAGGGAATGAAGGTGTTAATTGGATGTAAAGGGGATGGATGTGAGCACATGTTCCATGCAAACACCTAGCAAGGGCGACACCGCTCGACCGCATTGACACAATCTTTGAATATTGATGACCAAAAATAACCTGATCTCAAAATATTTTGAGCTGTAGAAAGACCAGATAAATGAACACCACATGCACCTCCATGGCAATCATTTAGCAAAGACTCAATATTTTCATGGGTTAAGCACCAACCCAAAATGGAATCAACCCCACAATGATACAAAGTGTCATTAACAATGAGGTAATTCTTCACTACATGATGTAACCATCGATGCTCATCTCGTGAGAGGTGAGAAGGAAACTTCAAAGTTTGAAAATAAATGCTAATATCCCCATACCATGGTTCCATAGTCGAAATGAGAAAAATGTGCTCATCAACGAAAGAGTCCTCATGAACCTCTCCTTCATCCAAACTAGGAAAATTAGATATGAGCTCCGGAAAAATTAATGACTTCTTCGACTTTTCCAAAAAAAACTTGAGATCAAATTCTTGCAATATCACAATCCATTTCCCCTATCATCCATCTAGTAAGGATGAATTGAATTGGATTTATGTGAGCCACAACCAAAGTTTGGCGAAGAAAAATGTAATTCCTCAAACATTGGACCACATGGACGGTATCCAGGGATAGCTTCTCGACATGAGTATAATGAAGTTAAGCATCAATAAGGTTTCGTCTAAGATAATAGATGACATGCTCTTGGAGCTCCTCATCCTCTTGAAACAATACCATACCAATCGTCTCTTGAGATGTGACCACATATATCAAAAATTCATGGCTATAGTCGGGTGGATTAAGAATGGGGGATGATGCCAAGGATTTCTTTAAAGCATTGAAATACTCATGGGATCGCTCATCCTAGATAAATGGTGTGTATTTATTCAATAAACAAATGAAACCCTTAGTCAAATTGGAAAAATTGACCACGAATCTTCGTAAGAAGTTTACCATCCCTTGCAAGCTCTGAAGATGTCTAATATTACGTGGGGGAGACAATTGAAGTATTGCCACAACCTTTAAAGGGTCAACCCTAATTCCCTCCCTGGAATCGATGAACCCTAGTAAGCGACCTATTCTCACAAAAAATATGCACTTATGAGGATTTAATCGAGTTTGATATCGATGACATCTTTCAAAAACCAAGCGTAGATGGTCAGGATGATCTAGCCTCAAATGAAAGTGAGCAAATAAATCATCAAGATACGCTTCAATCAATTACTTAAGGTCATGAAAAGCAAAGGTCATAGCCCGTTGAAAAGTAGCTCCGACGTTTTTAAGGCCAAAAGGCATCTTTTGATATGTAAACATACTCCAAGGAAAAATGAAAGTAGTTTTATGTTGATCCTTGGGTTTAATATGGATCTAATTATATCATGAAAAGGCAGCAATAAATGATAACACCTTGCTTCCCACACACTCATCCAAAATATGATCAATAAATGGTGTGGGGAAGTTGTCCTTAGAACAAGCGTGGAACAAGCTTGATTCAAGTCTTTGAAATCAGTCCATACAAGGATTGTTCCATGCTTCTTGTCAACTGGAATAGGATTTGACACCCATTCAGTCAAGGGAACGAGATAGATGAAGCCAACCTTAAGAAACTTCTCTATCTTAGCCTTAATAGTGGGTGCTTTCCTAGGATTCATCACACATAAACATTGTCGAAAAGGTTTAGCAACCGGATAGGTTTTAATTTCATGTTCAACAATGTGAGGGTCAATTCCTGACATCTCGTCATACAACTGAGCGAACAAATCTCAAAATTCTTTAAAGATCTTGGTGTATGCTTCAACCTTATTGGGAGAACAATATACCCCAATGTACACATTCTCAATCTTGCTAGGAGTTCAAGAAATGTTTATAGGTATAGTAGGTGATAAGTTGGCCATGTTCCCTTCAGAATACTTACTAGGAATTCTTAATGGGACCATGGGCCTACAAAGTTTCTCGCTCAGAATCACCCTATAGCCATCACACTCTATACTATCAAGATTAGGAATAAAGTAAGATATATGATACAAATCCCCCCAAGGTTGTTCTAAACCAGACTTAACTTTGAGAATATCTTCATCCGTTGGAAAATATCATCGAAGCAGTCATGTGAGTGAGATGACACAACCACCCAAGTAGGAAGTGGATAAGGGTCCTCCTCCTCCATCCGCAAAGAGGAAGGAATAATATCTACAACATGACCAATATTAGCTTGATAAGCCACCAATGTTGTAGATAACAACATGTCCATATTGGAAGGCCGAGAGTCTTCATCTGAAGTACTCGAATAAGGGAGAGTCCAAGGATCGTCCAAATGTGAAGTACAAAAAGGAATTGACCTCAATGATGATGAAGCTCTACCAAGACTAGAACCTATCATAAGAATGGGTGTGAGACAATTGAAATTTCCCATCAACGAAGGATACATTTCCACCCCAACATTCTCAGTTGACGACTAAGAATGATCAATGACTAGGATAGTATCTCATGACTATGATTTTGTACTAGAATTATCAAAAGATCTCTAATCGATCATAAAAATCCTCCCATCCAAAGGAAAACAAACAACCTGGAAGAGAGACGATGCGACTTCTTTCATATTATAAATCCAGTTATGTCCTAGTAAAAGATTGTAGTTGAGGGGCACATCAACCACCTCAACCTCGATCGCTACAGTATTCCCCTCCAATTGGACCTAAAGGGAAGGAAGTATACCATGTAGCCGAAAATATATTCCATCAAACACAGTCAACATGGTTCCATATTTTGACAACGTAGGAGAACCCAAGCCTTTCCAACAAGCTAAAAACATCATGGAAGTCGCAACGCCTTCATCAATCACTGTGCACTTGATGGTGTTGTTCATACACTTTATGTGCACTAAAAGAGACATATAGTAAGGAAAGCGAAGATGGAATCCATGAGTTTCGAATTTAATCATTGTGAAAGGATTCTCATCAACAACCCCAAGAGCAGAAAATAAGGTGCTCCTTTGCGAAGGGAAAGTATGAATACCTTCTAAAGTAGACATTGCACAAGGAGTCTATCCCAAATCCTCGACAATGGAATAGTTCTAGGCACCTCGGGCATTAGGATTGTTCCCTGAACGCTTTAAGACTCCCTTAAGAATGCAAGTTGAATCTTCAGGCTTGTCACTAGGTTTATCAATACGCAAAGGGCTCTTAGGTGGAGTAGGTTCTTTTCCTAGGTCAGGTTGTGACATACCATAATCCTTAGCTCACGTCACAACATTTTCGATGGACATCATGTTTATGTGACTATGTCCACTTATGATGTTTGACAGGTTTTGACTCACACCAGAAGCACTTCTAGGGTCCATGGTCCTCAAGTTCATATTTTGGTTTTACGGTAAAGGATCCATCAACACAGTTGGTCTCTGTGCGATGAACTTCAAGGCATCTTCCATACGAGGGCACAAGTGAGTGAGGTGATATGCCCCACAAATATTGCAAGAGAAATTGACCTTACATTTATACTTCTTGTCCCCCCCCAAAATTACTATCATTCTTGTCATGATTAGCATTTCTGTTCCTATTCCCACCCTTTCAGTTGTTTCTACCTTTCTTCTTATTCCATCCGAGTTGCTGGTTACCCTTCTGGTTCGACAATTGCATGGAAAGTAAATCCACCGTTTGAGTGGGATGAGATGAAGCTGTAGCTTATCCTGACACAGGCTGGTTAATAGACAACTTATTCATTTGATTTGTAACCAAGTTTGCAGGTTTAACGCTTGCAGAGACAACAATGCCATCGACATGTGGCCCAGGTTTGAACGTAGGACCAAAATTAGATCATGGTACCTTCGAAATAATATCATAAAAGATCCCAGACTGAGCATAAATCAAGTCTAATTTTTGAGCTCGAAAGATAGCCTGTTACTCATTCATCACTCGAGATGTGGAAACATCCTTCGCTATATAGGGAAATAACGATTTGAGGAACCACTCCAAAAGAAACTCAGGTGGAATGTGAGCCTTAATCAACCACTTTCGTCTACGCCACTCTTGAATATGATCATAGATATGGGTGGCTTTATCTTGCCAAAATGTTGACAAGAGTTCAGTACCAACATTGTAACGCACAGGTAGATGAAAGTGATTGAGAAAGGTCATGGATAAGCTATTAAAGGTATGATATGTTCCCCTAGGAAACTCTATATACCACTTCTCTGCATTACCGTAAGGTTGTGTTGAAATAATATTAAATGAACAAAATCATGATTCAATGAATTCTAAGAGAACCATAGGTGGAAATTTGTAACATTCTCACCAGGTTCCTCACCAGTATTACCCTCAAATTTTGGAACGTTTGAAGGAATATTGTTAGGGACAATTGGCCATGTCAGATCCTGAGACATCGGATCATTAGTCAATCTCGATAAGTCATAAATATTTAAATTCCCAATGAAAGGGAGCCTACGATGTGGCATTTGGTTCCATGGTCCTTGATAAGGTTGGTTCATGCAGGTTTGATTGTTGTAAACCCCATGGCCTTAGCCAATGGGATAGTATCCTCCTCCCATTTGACCCATAAAAGGGTGAATAGGAATATTGTAATTCAGAATACCTTGAGATTGGGGTACTCTAAAGCCATAGTTGTAGGTCTGATAAGCTGGTTGATTCCCAGACCCATAAGGTGGTATATAAGGTGGTACATACCCTTCTGACACATATCCTTGTGACACTACAATGTGAGTAGATGCGGGAACAACATGGCTAATGGTAGTACTCCGACCCAGAAGACCATGTGATTTAGGGGGAGGATGTGTCGTTAGAAATGAATTTGAAGGAGCAGGTGCTAAAGAAGATGGAATATGGGATGGGATATAACTTGTGTTCCCAATATTCACATGTCTAGGGTTACTTCCATGAACAAGAGTACTAGTAATAGGCCTAGGTTGTGTGTGTGAGGATACTCCCACTACAGTGGTGGAAAGTGAAATATGGCTACTACCAAAGGAATGGAAGTTCCCCTAAGTGTAGCACTATGGTCAACACCAGATCTGACATTGGATGAAGGACCAATCTTCAGAAGGTCTGGCATGACATATCTAAATGGGCCAGTGCTAGAGGGTGTCACATGAGTCTTACTACTTGAAATATGTGAAAAATACCAGTGGCAAGAGTTTATATAGTCTGTAAATTATGATAGTACATTATGTTATGCCCCAACCTCAAACTGATCAGGTTCTTTCGGAGTCCCATATAAACTGTCAGGTATAGTCTCCACCCCAAGAGGTGGAGAAGGGAGATGCTCTGTGATCTTAGATGCATGACTCATGGTGAGATCTATGTGTGAACAAAGTGAGTATAAGTATGTCTGTATTGTCTAGTTCTCTTCCGTGAAGGAGGAGGATATGTATAAGGAAGAAGACTTGCTAAATGATGAGAACGACAGAGTGTCATTCCTGGATCCATGATGAATCAACAAAATAAAAATACTCAACCTAATTACATACCCTAAATAAATCTAGCGTACACAACGCACACTCCTAAGAAAATCTATAGCCAAAATACAAGAAAACCAAGGGGAGGATATGTGAGCTCCCAAATGTAGCTAGTATTCCTTGCCTAGGAGAGGCTTGAGACTCCCATATACTACAAGTGGAGGCGTGTAACCAATTATAGTGGCCGTCAGATTCAACGCATTAAGTGACTATACTGTCCGATCCCTACCTAGCCAGGATACTCACAAAATAACCTATGCAAGTACCCCCTGCGATACCTAGGTAAGGAAACTAAGGTCACCCCAATATAACCAAAGCTCAGGTAGAAATTCATAGGAAGGATTGACTATAGGGGCAGGGTAGCAAAGCCTGAAGCTCAAAAGCACCAACCGGTACCTCAAAATCCCCTAGATACAAATATGATCCTGGAAATATCTTCGACGCTCATAGAAAGTGGATAGGGGCTATCCCAATTACCACAATCATGTATGATGTCTTGTGCTTAAATCTATTGTAAGAGGAGCATCCCGAGAACACTAATTATACCAAGGATTTCACTCTCTCACATGGACAGACACCTACTTGTTTCATTTAGTAGTCTTGGAGAATTAACTCACAATGAACTATTCCAAGTCTCTAAATCCTAATGTTGTTGATATACCCTATCAAAGAAAAATGTGTAATTCATTTTCAATTAAGTGTTGATTTTAGTGGTTGTGATTACTCAAAGGTAAATGACTATGAAACCAATGATATTATGACCCAGTAGTGAAATAAATGTGCACATCTAACAAACAATGCTAAGTGCAATCTTGTCTAAATGAGAAAACGAGGTATGCCGCTACATGAGATGCATGTTTTTTCTTCAAAAGATAATGCAATCATTCCTATATGAAATCCTAACTATAACTTCAGTAAGCAAGCCTAATGCAAGTACCATGCAAGTGCAAAATGGAAAAAAGCAGAAGTATGCCAAAAATATATATTTTTTGTATTTTTGAAATAAATGAGATATAAAGGTAACAAAAGACACTACAACTCTTAGAACCTGCAACCACTCACAGACAATAGCCAAGAAAGGAACCAAGATAAAATAAATCTAATGCACTAATCCCCCCAAAAAGGAAAAAGATGACAAGAACACCATCTAATAAAAAACAAATAAAAAAGGGTCTTTGGTCAGAAACAAAGGCAGTATACAGACAACAACAACATCCATGAAGACTCAACAATATTCAAAGTTCACCCAACAACTCTTAATCATTCAAATAAAACTCAAAACATAGGCATACATGACTGTTCGCAGAAAACCTGCGTATATACACAGAAATTCAGAAGAAAACCGCGTGTACACACAACTTTGAAGAAAAAACTTGTGTATAGGAAGAAAGAAGGGGAAAAATGATAAGCCGAGATCAAAATTAATTCAACCAAACACTAAAGGGTAAACCTACTTCTAGACCCGAGACAAAAACTCAGAGAACATAGAGCAATTCAAGCACATTGTGTGTCCAATCCCCAAAGAAAAAACAAGGAACCTCCCCAGTGGAGTCGTCAATTCGGTTATGGAGAGAAAAGTCCTATGGCTTGGGGTGTACCACAACAAACTAAATGACACCAAAAATCAATCCTTCTTAATATGAAATAGAAATAAAGACATCTAACACTAAGGGATATGAATCGTACCTTATTCCAGACGGTTGATGTAGATCCCCATTGAGATTTTCCAACATGCTTGTATTCAAAATTCGCTCTCAACAATACCAAAAAATACAAGCATGCTATATATTCAAGTGTTAGGCCCACTCTAGCATATATAATCTATAATGTATAAGAAAATAAATACATCCATGGATACAATATTTATATTTATGCACATGTATTGGAGAGGAAATGGATATTTCTATTAATAAAAACATAGATACAATAGTGACAACCTATGCCGACACTTCTTCGAACCCGAGAAACCAAGTCCTCCACTTGGGTCTCCACCACTTCAATCCTCCATCTCTTAATAGCAAGATTACAAAGCAAAGGAAAGATTGGGAAGAGAAACGTTGTATGCTCTAAAGGGACAAAGGGATGCAAAATCAAGCATAAACAAGTGAGGTAACAATGAAATATAGTTTCCTTGCTCTCCAATTTCTCCTCCTTTAATGTATCCAGGAAGCTGAATATATAGCACTCCAAATAGGTAATGGAGGGTCGAGTTCGAGCATTCTCAAGGTATATGGAAGGCCAAGAGTCAAGTTATTCGAGACTCTATGAGGAAAAATCCAAAATATTTTGGATTTATGCACATTTCCCGATGTACATGGGCTTTGGCTCAAAAGTTGCGTATACACGCGAGTATAAATTTAAAAGTCACATATACACGTAAACATGTGTTTTTGGGGACTTTCTTGGGACATCAAAGTATAATATGAGCAAAGGGGATCCAAGGAGTCTGCAGAGGGACATGGAAGGCCATAAAGATGTGATCTACCAAGTGTGGTAAAATTATCTATAACACCACCCCAAAATTCTAACATATATATTCCTATCGACGAAATATGCCCAAATATATCTAGAATATGAAATTGCTGGCTGAAATTTGAAATCTAAAATTGTTTAGATATTGAATTGAAATTTGAAATTGAAAATTATATATATATATATATATATATATATATATATATATATATATATA